>JAWPHD010022970.1:0-23440 GCA_037043455.1 Cyrtodaria siliqua | reverse complement strand
TAAAATGTGAAATGGAAGTAATAGAGTGTTGACAACAGAAAGTTAACGGACAACTACGACAGTGGACAACGCACCATCCCATAAACATGTTGTGCCCTTGGCCAGTAGAGCTAAAATAGGATAGATAGCCAATTATAGATAAAGCACCATCCCATAAACGTGTTTGGGCCAGTGGAGCTAAAATAGGATAGATAGCCAATTATAGATAAAGCACCATCCCATAAACTTGTTTGCCCATAGCCAGTGGAGCTAAAATAGGATAGATAGCCAATTATAGATGAAGCACCATCCCATAAACGTGTTTGGCCCTTGGCCAGTAGAGCTAAAATAGGATAGATAGCCAATTTTAGATAAAGCACCATCCCATAAACGTGTTTGGCCCTTGGCCAGTAGAGCTAAAAAAGGATAGATAGCCAATTATAGATAAAGCACCATCCCATTAACTTGTTTGGCCCTTGGCCAGTAGAGCTAAAATAGGATAGATAGCCAATTATAGATGAAGCACCATCCCATAAACGTGTTTGGCCCTTGGCCAGTGGAGCTAAAATAGGATAGATAGCCAATTATAGATAAAGCACCATCCCATTAACTTGTTTGGCCCTTGGCCAGTAGAGCTAAAATAGGATAGATAGCCAATTATAGATGAAGCACCATCCCATAAACTTGTTTGGCCCTTGACCAGGGGAGCTTAACTAGGATAGATAGCCAATTATAGATTACACCATGGAGACATGATCCGACAGACTCCTTTTATCCATGCAGGCATATATGGGCTCGGACCGTATTCATTTGGCTCATTGAACAAATAGGGAACAAGAGCTGTCACCAGATAAACAAATCACAGTGAAAACCAGTGATATGCATTTCTGTCATTAAAAGACCTAGGAATATAATGATAAACATTGGTCCATAATCATGATTTTTGTTATTCCCCAAAATAAAATCCTGTCAGATGTGTTGACATCTGCATGACCTTTGCAGCAGGGATACAATTCACAAGAAAAGCGGCCCAGCTGGATGTATTTTACCAGTTTTTATTAGAAATAACAGTTTTCCTCATTTCCATGCCAAAAACAATGTAATCCAGCCATGAATTGCCTTTTCATAACTTGCGCCATGTTGGGATTATTTTTTTCAAGAGCTACTTTCGAGGGCTAGCTACGACTCCGGAAGCAAAACAATACTGGTCGGACACCATATATCAATTTTGCAATTATTTATTTTCCCATTATGACTGTCAGAGACCTGGTCTAAGTAAGAAATCAATTTGTTGCTTCACAAATAATAAAAGGAAAATAACTGACAGAATGACAAAATCTATTGGGATCATAATTAATATACAATTTTTAGTGTGTGTTTTATTGTTGTTTTTTTTCCTTTCTTCTATTTGTTCTTATTGCAGAATCTGACCTTTAACCTTTTAGAATAGGTTTTAATTTGCTCTTCTTTCAGCATAAAAATTTGAGTATGCTTTTAATATGTTTACATAACTGGCTCTGTTTTAATATTTATCAAACCTTGTTTTCCTGTGTAATAAAGGGTTTATTACAAAACTTGCCTTTTAGCCATATATGACAGTCAATTTGTTTGTGGTAGAGAGACCATCTCATTTTTCCTGGTTAGAACCAGTACTGTATACCTCCTGCCATCCGTAACAAGAAGCGACACTTTCTGGGTAATAAAGGGTTTTATCAGGTAACTTGCCTTTTTAGCCTGTTGAACTCGTTTCATATTCTGTTGTTATTCGCAGAGTTTATTTGCAGACATGCATTGCAGTCTGTATCAGTTTTGAATTAGTTGGACATCCCATTAGTAACCACTATGCAAAATAAATTGTTAACTGAAACATTACCTGGTTAAAAATCCGTCATCTACTATTGCACAGTTGTAAATCATTTAATTGAAAATAACACCTTTCAGAATAATTGTTATACTCTAACTACCAGTTATCGGAAGTTAAGAGTATGGCAGACAGCAGAAATGGACAGCCTACAAAACAAATTTGTACCATGGTCGGTGACATTTCCTTTGATGAATGCAGAGCATTAAATCGTTTAATTTAGGGTAACTAAAGGGGCGTGGCTATACCGTACTACAACTACCGGATATTGGAATTTTGAATTTAGAGTACAGTCACTATGACATCACAGTGTTACTAAGTGTAACACCAGGCTAGAAAAAAGTCTCTATCTATTACAGGGTATGGTCTCATCTCGATGTTTAAATAAACCAACTCGATGAGACCATACTCTACCTATTACTTAGACACCATTAAAACACAGCATGTCTTGGATCAAGCCATTTATTCATGTTAAACCCAGGAAGTAATCAAGAATGTAATGCAATACTTAGAAAATTGGATAAAATTAATTTCCTAATGACATCAACCTTCATAAACTATTAAACGCTAAACCTTCTGTTTAAAGGGGTTGTTGCACTATTCTGGAACACTAAACCTTCTGTTTAAAGGGGTTGTTGCACTATTCTGGAACTAGTTTCATTTAAACGAGCTTTAAAAACCTTGGAAAAAGCTGAAAGAATTATCAAAATATCATTTACTGAAAGGAAAAAGAAACGCATAATGGGTATTTCTACTATATATTGTATGTTTAATATGCGACTGCTAATCGAATGGTACAGGGCGACATTAGGCATGTCCTTTCGGAAAGAAGGTTTAAACAGCACCGAACACACCAATGGTTACCCCTTTAAAGTTTCATTATCGACAGAATGCGCATGGTTGCTCAAGCAGGTGAGCAAACTTAGGCTTTAAGCGATGCAATCTCTTAACATTAAACATAATACTGAAATGGCTGGGCTTTTTCAAGCGAAACTTCAACATTTATACTTTGATTAAAAGGTCTACTACATGACAGAGTTGTCCTTTCTGTAATTAGTTGTAGCCCCTTTTGTACAAAACACGTTGAGATATATCTGGAATATTACGTGAAATTAGGTGTATATAATAGGCAATTTTTATGTGTTTCTTTTTCAAGTTTCTTTTTCTTTGTCTGTCTGTCTGTCTGTCTGTCTATACATTTTGCCACACGCCCTCACGGACATAATCGGGCAACTGTGCGTCGTGTCTTTGTTAGTAGACAAGAAAAGTTAAAAATAAGACGAACAACCCAATTAGTCGGTATATAAGGCAGAAATCGATGCGTAAAATATCATATTTTTATTTCAGAATATATGTGATAACAAATTTGCCACTAATGGTGTCAGACCAGTCAGGAAGTACTTCCGGGTCGTAGCGTGCTATAGTTTATTTCAAAATAAGCATATTATTAGTGTGAATGAATGATGTGAAATGTTGAAAACTGAATCGGTGTTTTATTCCAGATATGGGACCGTTCACAGAATTAAAGTGTATTTAAGCGAACGAATGTTGTGGAACTTGTGACTGATCTCCAAAAATAGCATATTTTGCATTGTGTTTAATGGGCTGATTTTCACCGATCTGACACCTAGATGGACAAAATGCCTTTTTCTTATTAATGGCCAAATCCAGTTGATCTTGCATCTGAGTGAGAATTTTTTTTTTTAATTTTAAAACAGAACATGTTTGCTTTTTGCAATTGAAATAGAATATGTGTGTTTTAGGGTGGAATTTGGGGGTCCTAGTGATTTGGAGTGGCCCTAAAGCACTTTAAGTAGGCTCTCAAGTGTCTTTAAGTGGATTAGTGGCAAAAGGTAATAGATCTGTCACAATTCCTACAATAAATGGCACTTTTATAATTTTAAGGTACCGTATGAGGCTAAAATCTGAAATGTATCGATACTGACATTTTGTCATGACGCGACTCTAGGAGGAATCTTACTTTGTATCGAAAGCCTGAGAACCTGTAAATTGTGTATGCAATGATGGGTTTTATAATCTGAAACTGAAATATACAGAAATTTGTGGAATTCAGCCTTTGTTTTAGTTTTTTGCTAAACATTGTGAAAATCCTACCCATTTTTCTTCATTAATTCAGATGAAATCACTATGCAATGGCATACAATTGTAAGTTAACACATTAATGTCATTTTTTGTTAGATATTACGGTATAATTCACTGAAATATATACTATTCTGGTGTGTTATTCAATTTGTCTTGCTGTTGTCCAAGACTTGAATGTATTAGTTGGCTTTAAAACTGCTACAGGCATATATGGGGTAGGCTTAGTTTTTGCGTCATTACTTACAATTTTGTCTTTTTTTCTGGCATTTTATTGCCAAACTGTATATTTTATTGGACATTGTGCATGTAAATGTGCTCCAAAGCAGCATTATGGTGCCTCAAAATTGTTGGAATTTAACAGAATGTCTGTTTCATGCATGAGTGATTTTGATATCGGCACCCAACATTATGTGTATATTTTAGTTTAGTATATAGAAGGGAATATTTGAAAACTTTACTTCATGTACCAAAAGGTTCATTTATTTCGGCCTTTTTTTTTAGTTTTGTATAACGCGCCTTAAAATCCTTGATTTCTATTAGATGAATGGTTATTTAAATGCAGGAATTGAACTGAAAAGATAATAGGTTCTTGTAAAAGCATCTGATTTTCCAATCGGTCAACCTTATTGGTCAGTTAGATGTATTCGATAAATATTTTGGACCAATGTCGCGACTCATTTAGGTGTCAGACCAGTCAGGAAGTACTTCCGGGTCGTAGGGTGCTAAAAATACAAAGTTTCTAGTTTGCTTGTGTTTTTCCCAAGATTGTTTTTATTTCATTGTTACCTGATTTTAAAGTATTATGTCTGTTGTCATGAATAGGAAGTATTGTCAGGATTATTTCTTTGGCAATCTTGAACTATTTATCTAAAAATGATTACAGGGAAGGGACACAGGCAATCTTGAACCATTTATCTAAAAATGATTACAGGGAAGGGACACAGGCAATCTTGAACTGTTTATAAAGGGATAGGGACACAGGCAATCTTGAACTATTTATCTAAAAATGATTACAGGGAAGGGACACAGGCAATCTTGAACCATTTATAAAGGGATAGGGACACAGGCAATCTTGAACTGTTTATAAAGGGATAGGGACACAGGCAATCTTGAACTATTTATCTAAAAATGATTACAGGGAAGGGACACAGGCAATCTTGAACCATTTATAAAGGGATAGGGACACAGGCAATCTTGAACTGTTTATAAACGGATAGGGACACAGGCAATCTTGAACTATTTATCTAAAAATGATTACAGGGAAGGGACACAGGCAATCTTGAACCGTTTATAAAGGGATAGGGACACAGGCAATCTTGAACTGTTTATAAAGGGATAGGGACACAGGCAATCTTGAACTATTTATCTAAAAATGATTACAGGGAAGGGACACAGGCAATCTTGAACCGTTTATAAAGGGATAGGGACACAGGCAATCTTGAACTGTTTATAAAGGGATAGGGACACAGGCAATCTTGAACTGTTTATCGAAAATGATTACAGGGATAGGGACACAGGCAATCTTGAACAGTTTATAAAGGGATAGGGACACAGGCAATCTTGAACTGTTTATAAAGGGATAGGGACACATGCAATCTTGAACTGTTTATCGAAAATGATTACAGGGATAGGGACACAGGCAATCTTGAACAGTTTATAAAGGGATAGGGACACAGGCAATCTTGAACCGTTTATAAAGGGATAGGGACACAGGCAATCTTGAACTGTTTATAAAGGGATAGGACACAGGCAATCTTGAACCGTTTATCGAAAATGATTACAGGGATAGGGACACAGGCAATCTTGAACTGTTCATCGAACAATGGAATTAGCGGCTCGATTTATTTATCCAGAATTATTTTGATTTAATCGAGCTTACATATAACTAAATAAAAATGATAAGTTTCCTTGTTTTCATCTTATTCTACCGTAGGTTTAAATATATTATTGGTGCAATATAATCAACAAATAATATGAAAAAACAATTTGCTTTTAACTATTCTTATAATTAATATCAACGATTGAACAAATACAACCCCAGTGAAAGTCTCTGGAATTCCAGTTGAATACTAGTGGAATAACAACAATCACTGGAATTCCACTGGATTCCACTGGTGAACAGTGAAATACCAGTGGAACTTAAAAACAGTGATACTGGAATTCCACTGGAGTCCACTGGTAAACAATGAAATTGCAGTGGACACAAATTCTAGTGGAATTTATTATTTTATAAAACAAATGGATGTAAACATTTTTTTAAAACATTTAATAGTGTTTGACAAAATAGCTGAGGAAAAAACAACAACAACAAAACAATTGTTACAAACATTCCAGTGGAATTCCACTGTATCATAACTATACCACTGGAATTCCAGTGAAAATAAGGATGTCAAAAAATATTGGAACATTCACAATTGTGAGCGAAAAAGAGAAAGTCTGGTACAAATTTGATAAAAATATGACCACTACCTTGATATGTAGCAAGTTACGAAGATAAATTGATGGATTAGGAGTTTGGAAAGGAAAATGGATTATTTGACTACGTCACCTGAATGTGATTCTGACAAAGAGTGCTAATAAAACACAAACACTCTGTTTGAATTTTTGGCAGGAAAATGGCACCAACTGTAGATTGTCTAGATTGTAGATTAGTTCTATTGTACACTGAGCAATGAGTTTCTTGAAATCAAGAATCACAAATTCTAAATATAAAATAATTCTAAACTGAGATAATAGACTGTTTAGAATACCACTGGAATTCTGGTGGAATACCAGTGGTATTCCAGTGGCATAACAATGGTATTCCCTTGGAAATTGGCATAACAATGGTATTCCACTGGAATAAACTTCAGTGAAATTCCAGTGGATAAAATTTTGGACATATTTCAGTGGAATTCCAGTGGATTTTAACATGTAGTGGATTTCCACTGGTTTTCCACTGAAATTCCACTAGTATAACAGTAAAATATGTCCAAAGTTTACTGCTGGAATCCACTGGTATTTGCCAGTGGAATTCCAGTGCTCATTTTCACTGGAGAAATTTTGTTGAAAAACTAACAGGATGCTTTAACAATAAATGTCAACAATTTGTAAAACTTCACAACATTCACAAACTGGCATTCTTCTCGGTGTCGATGATGACATGATTTCACTGCCATGGAATTTGATGATGTATGGTGCAAGCGGAGAACAAATGAAGTATTAAACATTTACTTGAGATGTGCAAATCTGATAAAAAATTCGTGCATGACGCTCATTAATTTTGTTTACCAAATTTGCACTTCCCTCAGGAAATAAACCGATATTTTAAAAGGGAAATTCATTGTATTTCTTTATTTATTTAAAGGACTTCAGATACAATCATAACATAGCATGTGTAGTTGTGTCTGCTAAACAGGGAACTCTACTTTACTAATCAAGTCCTATAAAGAATATATTAGGTGATAATACCAATGTTCCCAGCTACAATTTCATCCTCTCATCTCCATACTCATCTTATGGTTGCACTTACAGAACCATAGGAATCTATTTGATAATAAGAGTAGGGCACGGTTCCCGGATTCCTATGTATCCTTCCCCTCTCTCTGGGGCAGCTCTAAATAACCTATACTGTGTTGATGAGCCGTTAAACAACATTCAATTCAATTCATCTTATGGTTGTCAAGAATATGACACAGACATCACGTGTTACCAAGCTGGGTGCCCATATAGGGCAGTGGGTACAGACATTACGTGTTACCAAGTTGGGTGTCCACATAGGGCAGTGGGTACAGACATCACGTGTTACCAAGTTGGGTGTCCATATAGGGCAGTGGGTACAGACATCACGTGTCAAGTTGGGTGTCCATATAGGGCAGTGGGTACAGACATTACGTGTTACCAAGTTGGGTGTCCATATAGGGCAGTGAGTACAGACATCACGTGTTACCAAGTTGGGTGTCCATATAGGGCAGTGGGTACAGACATCACGTGTTACCAAGTTGGGTGTCCATATAGGGCAGTTGGTACAGACATCACGTGTTACCAAGTTGGGTGTCCACATAGGGCAGTGGGTCCAGACATCACGTGTTACCAAGTTGGGTGTCCACATAGGGCAGTGGGTACAGACATCACGTGTTACCAAGTTGGGTGTCCATATAGGGCAGTGGGTACAGACATCACGTGTTACCAAGTTGGGTGTCCATATAGGGCAGTGGGTACAGACATCACGTGTTACCAAGTTGGGTGTCCATATAGGGCAGTGGGTACAGACATCACGTGTTACCAAGTTGGGTGTCCATATAGGGCAGTGGGTACAGACATCACGTGTTACCAAGTTGGGTGTCCATATAGGGCAGTGGGTACAGACATCACGTGTTACCAAGTTGGGTGTCCATATAGGGCAGTGGGTACAGACATCACGTGTCAAGTTGGGTGTCCATATAGGGCAGTGGGTACAGACATTACGTGTTACCAAGTTGGGTGTCCATATAGGGCAGTGGGTACAGACATCACGTGTTACCAAGTTGGGTGTCCATATAGGGCAGTGGGTACAGACATCACGTGTTACCAAGTTGGGTGTCCATATAGGGCAGTTGGTACAGACATCACGTGTTACCAAGTTGGGTGTCCACATAGGGCAGTGGGTCCAGACATCACGTGTTACCAAGTTGGGTGTCCACATAGGGCAGTGGGTACAGACATCACGTGTTACCAAGTTGGGTGTCCATATAGGGCAGTGGGTACAGACATCACGTGTTACCAAGTTGGGTGTCCATATAGGGCAGTGGGTACAGACATCACGTGTTACCAAGTTGGGTGTCCATATAGGGCAGTGGGTACAGACATCACGTGTTACCAAGTTGGGTGTCCATATAGGGCAGTGGGTACAGACATCACGTGTTACCAAGTTGGGTGTCCATATAGGGCAGTGGGTACAGACATCACGTGTTACCAAGTTGGGTGTCCACATAGGGCAGTGGGTACAGACATCACGTGTTACCAAGTTGGGTGTCCATATAGGGCAGTGGGTACAGACATCACGTGTCAAGTTGGGTGTCCATATAGGGCAGTGGGTACAGACATTACGTGTTACCAAGTTGGGTGTCCATATAGGGCAGTGGGTACAGACATCACGTGTTACCAAGCTGGGTGTCCATATAGGGCAGTGGGTACAGACATCACGTGTTACCAAGTTGGGTGTCCATATAGGGCAGTTGGTACAGACATCAAGTGTTACCAAGTTGGGTGTCCATATAGGGCAGTGGGTACAGACATCACGTGTTACCAAGTTGGGTGTCCACATAGGGCAGTGGATACAGACATCACATGTTACCAAGTTGGGTGTCCATATAGGGCAGTGGGTACAGACATCACGTGTTACCAAATTGGGTGTCCATATAGGGCAGTTGGTACAGACATCACGTGTTACCAAGTTGGGTGTCCATATAGGGCAGTGGGTACAGACATCACGTGTTACCAAGTTGGGTGTCCATATAGGGCAGTGGGTACAGACATCACGTGTTATCAAGTTGGGTGTCCATATAGGGCAGTGGGTACAGACATCACGTGTTACCAAGTTGGGTGTCCATATAGGGCAGTGGGTACAGACATCACGTGTTACCAAGTTGGGTGTCCATATAGGGCAGTGGGTACAGACATCACGTGTTACCAAGTTGGGTGTCCATATAGGGAAGTGGGTACAAACATCACGTGTTACCAAGTTGGGTGTCCACATAGGGCAGTGGGTACAGACATCACGTGTTACCAAGTTGGGTGTCCATATAGGGCAGTGGGTACAGACATCACGTGTCAAGTTGGGTGTCCATATAGGGCAGTGGGTACAGACATTACGTGTTACCAAGTTGGGTGTCCATATAGGGCAGTGGGTACAGACATCACGTGTTACCAAGTTGGGTGTCCACATAGGGCAGTGGGTACAGACATCACGTGTTACCAAGTTGGGTGTCCATATAGGGCAGTGGGTACAGACATCACGTGTCAAGTTGGGTGTCCATATAGGGCAGTGGGTACAAACATTACGTGTTACCAAGTTGGGTGTCCATATAGGGCAGTGGGTACAGACATCACGTGTTACCAAGCTGGGTGTCCATATAGGGCAGTGGGTACAGACATCACGTGTTACCAAGTTGGGTGTCCATATAGGGCAGTTGGTACAGACATCACGTGTTACCAAGTTGGGTGTCCATATAGGGCAGTGGGTACAGACATCACGTGTTACCAAGTTGGGTGTCCATATAGGGCAGTGGGTACAGACATCACGTGTTACCAAGTTGGGTGTCCACATAGGGCAGTGGATACAGACATCACGTGTTACCAAGTTGGGTGTCCATATAGGGCAGTGGGTACAGACATCACGTGTTACCAAGTTGGGTGTCCATATAGGGCAGTGGATACAGACATCACGTGTTACCAAGCTGGGTGTCCACATAGGGCAGTGGATACAGACATCACGTGTTACCAAGTTGGGTGTCCATATAGGGCAGTTGGTACAGACATCACGTGTTACCAAGTTGGGTGTCCACATAGGGCAGTGGATACAGACATCACGTGTTACCAAGTTGGGTGTCCATATAGGGCAGTGGGTACAGACATCACGTGTTACCAAGTTGGGTGTCCATATAGGGCAGTGGGTACAGACATCACGTGTTACCAAGTTGGGTGTCCACATAGGGCAGTGGATACAGACATCACGTGTTACCAAGTTGGGTGTCCACATAGGGCAGTGGATACAGACATCACGTGTTACCAAGTTGGGTGTCCATATAGGGCAGTGGGTACAGACATCACGTGTTACCAAGTTGGGTGTCCATATAGGGCAGTGGGTACAGACATCACGTGTTACCAAGTTGGGTGTCCACATAGGGCAGTGGATACAGACATCACGTGTTACCAAGCTGGGTGTCCATATAGGGCAGTGGGTACAGACATCACGTGTTACCAAGTTGGGTGTCCATATAGGGCAGTTGGTACAGACATCACGTGTTACCAAGTTGGGTGTCCATATAGGGCAGTGGGTACAGACATTACGTGTTACCAAGTTGGGTGTCCATATAGGGCAGTGGGTACAGACATCACGTGTTACCAAGCTGGGTGTCCATATAAGGCAGTGGGTACAGACATCACGTGTTACCAAGTTGGGTGTCCATATAGGGCAGTTGGTACAGACATCACGTGTTACCAAGTTGGGTGTCCATATAGGGCAGTGGGTACAGACATCACGTGTTACCAAGTTGGGTGTCCACATAGGGCAGTGGATACAGACATCACATGTTACCAAGTTGGGTGTCCATATAGGGCAGTGGGTACAGACATCACGTGTTACCAAATTGGGTGTCCATATAGGGCAGTTGGTACAGACATCACGTGTTACCAAGTTGGGTGTCCATATAGGGCAGTGGGTACAGACATCACGTGTTACCAAGTTGGGTGTCCATATAGGGCAGTGGGTACAGACATCACGTGTTATCAAGTTGGGTGTCCATATAGGGCAGTGGGTACAGACATCACGTGTTACCAAGTTGGGTGTCCATATAGGGCAGTGGGTACAGACATCACGTGTTACCAAGTTGGGTGTCCATATAGGGCAGTGGGTACAGACATCACGTGTTACCAAGTTGGGTGTCCATATAGGGCAGTGGGTACAGACATCACGTGTTACCAAGTTGGGTGTCCATATAGGGCAGTGGGTACAAACATCACGTGTTACCAAGTTGGGTGTCCACATAGGGCAGTGGGTACAGACATCACGTGTTACCAAGTTGGGTGTCCATATAGGGCAGTGGGTACAGACATCACGTGTCAAGTTGGGTGTCCATATAGGGCAGTGGGTACAGACATTACGTGTTACCAAGTTGGGTGTCCATATAGGGCAGTGGGTACAGACATCACGTGTTACCAAGTTGGGTGTCCACATAGGGCAGTGGGTACAGACATCACGTGTTACCAAGTTGGGTGTCCATATAGGGCAGTGGGTACAGACATCACGTGTCAAGTTGGGTGTCCATATAGGTCAGTGGGTACAGACATTACGTGTTACCAAGTTGGGTGTCCATATAGGGCAGTGGGTACAGACATCACGTGTTACCAAGCTGGGTGTCCATATAGGGCAGTGGGTACAGACATCACGTGTTACCAAGTTGGGTGTCCATATAGGGCAGTTGGTACAGACATCACGTGTTACCAAGTTGGGTGTCCATATAGGGCAGTGGGTACAGACATCACGTGTTACCAAGTTGGGTGTCCATATAGGGCAGTGGGTACAGACATCACGTGTTACCAAGTTGGGTGTCCACATAGGGCAGTGGATACAGACATCACGTGTTACCAAGTTGGGTGTCCATATAGGGCAGTGGGTACAGACATCACGTGTTACCAAGTTGGGTGTCCATATAGGGCAGTGGATACAGACATCACGTGTTACCAAGCTGGGTGTCCACATAGGGCAGTGGATACAGACATCACGTGTTACCAAGTTGGGTGTCCATATAGGGCAGTTGGTACAGACATCACGTGTTACCAAGTTGGGTGTCCACATAGGGCAGTGGATACAGACATCACGTGTTACCAAGTTGGGTGTCCATATAGGGCAGTGGGTACAGACATCACGTGTTACCAAGTTGGGTGTCCATATAGGGCAGTGGGTACAGACATCACGTGTTACCAAGTTGGGTGTCCACATAGGGCAGTGGATACAGACATCACGTGTTACCAAGTTGGGTGTCCACATAGGGCAGTGGATACAGACATCACGTGTTACCAAGTTGGGTGTCCATATAGGGCAGTGGGTACAGACATCACGTGTTACCAAGTTGGGTGTCCATATAGGGCAGTGGGTACAGACATCACGTGTTACCAAGTTGGGTGTCCACATAGGGCAGTGGATACAGACATCACGTGTTACCAAGCTGGTTGTCCATATAGGGCAGTGGGTACAGACATCACGTGTTACCAAGTTGGGTGTCCATATAGGGCAGTTGGTACAGACATCACGTGTTACCAAGTTGGGTGTCCACATAGGGCAGTGGATACAGACATCACGTGTTACCAAGTTGGGTGTCCATATAGGGCAGTGGGTACAGACATCACGTGTTACCAAGTTGGGTGTCCATATAGGGCAGTGGGTACAGACATCACGTGTTACCAAGTTGGGTGTCCATATAGGGCAGTGGGTACAGACATCACATGTTACCAAGTTGGGTGTCCATATAGGGCAGTGGGTACAGACATCACGTGTTACCAAGTTGGGTGTCCATATAGGGCAGTTGGTACAGACATCACGTGTTACCAAGTTGGGTGTCCATATAGGGCAGTGGGTACAGACATCACGTGTTACCAAGTTGGGTGTCCATATAGGGCAGTGGGTACAGACATCACTTGTCAATTTGGGTGTCCATATAGGGCAGTGGGTACAGACATCACGTGTTACCAAGTTGGGTGTCCATATAGGGCAGTTGGTACAGACATCACGTGTTACCAAGTTGGGTGTCCATATAGGGCAGTGGGTACAGACATCACACGTTATCAAGTTGGGTGTCCATATAGGGCAGTGGGTACAGACATCACGTGTTACCAAGTTGGGTGTCCATATAGGGCAGTGGGTACAGACATCACGTGTTACCAAGTTGGGTGTCCATATAGGGCAGTGGGTACAGACATCACGTGTTACCAAGTTGGGTGTCCATATAGGGCAGTGGGTACAGACATCACGTGTTACCAAGTTGGGTGTCCATATAGGGCAGTGGGTACAGACATCACGTGTTACCAAGTTGGGTGTCCATATAGGGTAGTGGGTACAAACATCATGTGTTACCAAGTTGGGTGTCCATATAGGACAGTGGGTACAGACATCATGTCTTACCAAGTTGGGTGTCCATATAGGGCAATGGGTATAGACATCACGTGTTACCAAGTTGGGTGTCCATATAGGGCATGCTGTGCATACAGACATCACGTGGTACCATGTTGGGTGTTCATATAGGGCAGTGGGTACAGACCAGTTTCCAGTTTCCTAAACACCACCTGTCATGCATAACATCAAATGGATTTGTATAACCTGCAGGGCTTTTTTTACTTAATGTGAAATAAATTTTTTATAACCTATTTTTTTGATAAAGTTGTTGTTGTTACAGATTTTCCAGCCAAAAACAGAAGTTTGAGCATCATCTAATGTGAAAAGTTGACATGTGTGCCAGCGGGGTCTCAGTCCCCTTTGCAAACTCTTACCAAATATGCAGTCTATGTCTGGAAATAAACATTAATGGATATCAAAAAGAAGAATAAAATAGGTCAAACACTGATTCATAGATTCTCATTAAGATTATTGGGAGCATTCTCTATACCTCACAAATTACAGGGCACTCAGAGAGACTTTCGTAATAGAAAGACCTGAAATTACTGACAACTCATCTCTTTTATCCAATTGTCCAGATATATAATGTGATAAGGTAATCAAATCTGAGAAAATGATCAAATCTAGAAATAATAAGGCTATATGAATATAATTGCAATACTTTCTAGTGTAATATATAGGGTGATGTCACCATATTACTTAGATTGTATTATCTATTTAATTGGACAACGGGTCAATATATTAACAAGAACTAATTTGGAAAATAGACATATACTCAAGTCTATAGAATGATACAGAAAGACAATTATGTGATGTAATGCCAGGTACATGATAGCCTAAAATGAATTACGCCTCATGTCGGATGATCCATTATGGAAATTAGTCTCAAAGGGAGATTCGTCTCAAAGGGAGATTGGTCTCAGCAATAGGGAGATTTGTCTCAAAAAGGGAGATTCCAGACTTTGAATTAAAATGTTTGTGTCACTAGTCCGAATTCTTATATACTCAATGAAAACCCGTACATTTTCCTTTAGCCCGACTACATAAATTAAACAAGAGGTCAATGACCTTGAAGCTCTACTGACTGATTTTGATTTCAGGAAGTAGTCGCTACAAACTGGTTTTTTGAAAATCTATTTTTAGCCGTGGTGGCCATCTTGAATTTCCGGCCAACCTGAAATTTTGCTAGGATCAATTAGACATCAAGAGCAACATTCCTGTGAAGTTTCATGAAAATCCGTCAAGTAGTTTCAGAGGAGTAGTCGCTACAAGTTTTCATTATATAACTCTATGTAAACAAAGATGGCCACTGACAGCCATGTTTAACATTGAATCAAAATAATGTTCGACTCGGATAACCATCATGTCATGCTGATCATTTTAGAAAAAGTCCCATATCAATATCTCTTATAGTTTTCAAGAAGTAGTCGCTACAAACTTATTTTTTAAAAATCTATTTTTAGCCATGGCGGCCATCTTGAATTTCCGGCCGACCTGAAATTTTGCTAAGATCAATTAGACATCAAGAGCAACATTCGTGTGAAGTTTCATGAAAATCCGTCAAGTAGTTTCAGAGGAGTAGTCGCTACAAGTTATCATTATATAACTCTTATGTAAACATACATGGCCACTGGCAGCCATGTTTAACGTCGAATCAAAATAATGTTCGACTTGAATAACCATCATGTCATGCTGATCATTTTAGAAAAAGTCCCATATCAATATCACTTATAGTTTTCAAGAAGTAGTCGCTACAAACTTGTATTTTGAAAATCTATTTTTAGCCATGGCGGCCATCTTGAATTTCCGGCCGACCTAAAATTTTGCAAGGATCAATTAGACATCAAGAGCAACATTCGTGTGAAGTTTCATGAAAATCCGTCAAGTATTTTCAGAGGAGTAGTCGCTACAAGTTATCATTATATAACTCTATGTAAACAAAGATGGCCACTGGCAGCCATGTTTAACGTCGAATCAAAATAATGTTCGACTCGGATAACCATCATGTCATGCTGATAATTTTAGAAAAAGTCCCATATCAATATCTCTTATAGTTTTCAAGAAGTAGTCGCTACAAACTTATTTTTTAAAAATCTATTTTTAGCCTTGGCGGCCATCTTGAATTTTCGGCCAACCTGAAATTTTGCTAGGATCAATTAGACATCAAGAGCAACATTCCTGTGAAGTTTCATGAAAATCCGTCAAGTAGTTTCAGAGGAGTAGTCGCTACAAGTTTTCATTATATAACTCTATGTAAACAAAGATGGCCGCTGGCAGCCATGTTTAATGTCGAATCAAAACTATTTCCGACAAGGACCAACAGCATGTCATGCTGATCATTTTAGAAAAAGTCCCATATCAATATCTCTTATAGTTTTCAAGAAGTAGTCGCTACAAACTTATTTTTTAAAAATCTATTTTTAGCCGTGGCGGCCATCTTGAATTTCCGGCCTACCTGAAATTTTGCTAGGATTAATTAGACATCAAGAGCAACATTCCTGTGAAGTTTCATGAAAATCCGTCAAGTAGTTTCAGAGGAGTAGTCGCTACAAGTTTGTACTATATAACTCTATGTAAACAAAGATGGCCGCTGGCAGCCATGTTTAACGTCGAATCAAAACGATTTTCGACAAGGACCAACATCATGTCATGCTGATCATTTTAGAAAAAGTCCCATAGCAATATCCCTTAGAGTTTTCAAGAAGTAGTCGCTACAAACTTGTTTTTTAAAAACCTATTTTTAGATTTGGCGGCCATCTTGGATTTCACATCTACATGAATTTTTGCTAGGATCAACTAGACTTCATGGGCAACATTTCTGTAAAGTTTCATGAAAATCTATTCAGTAGTTTCAGAGGAGTAGTCGCTACAAAAAAAAAGTTAACGGACGGACAGACGGACGACGGACGCCGCACCACGGCATAAGCTCTGCTGATCTCTGATCAGTAGAGCTAAAAATAAAATCACCAGCCCGAATGACATTTTACTAGCCCCGGGCTTCAGGCTAATGGGTTAAATTCGAAGACTGAGATTGGTCTCAGCAATAGGGAGATTGGTCTCAAAGGGAGATTGGTCTCAGCAATAGGAAGACTGGTCTCAAAAATAGGCAGATTTGGACTAGAAATAGGAAGACTGGTCTCTAGAATCTGGCTTTATGACATTGCCTAATAATGCTGAAGACATCTATGAAGTTTCAATCCATTATGTGATAAATACAAAACTTTAACACTTTTTTTCTAAGTATGAAAGGGGCCATCAAAGTACATACAAAACTTTGACCATGGGAAGCAAATGCAGACAATGATCAAGTGGTGACAAAACCTCATAATTCTTTTGTCAAAAACAGACAAGCTAAAAATCTGTGTAAATTTCATTTGCAGAGAATTTCTGAACATAGCATGTATTTTGCACATGTAAAAACATAAATTTATGATGGCATTCTGGATCTTAAGAAATTGATTCAAGAGTAAAAGATCTTAAAGATGACAGATTAATTCATCTATTTTTAAAAATAATTTAAGATTGACCCCTCAAAGTTGGGAGATTCTTCTACCGGCAGCAGTCTAAATTGGCAGCCAATATTTCAGTGATTTCTGATTGGAAATCTCTGTCTCATCATTGACAATATTTCAATGGTATCTTGAATACTTGGTGAGTGGACGTCTTATGATTTACACTATTTTATTGGATCTCTTAACGCATCGTCTTTCTAAACAGATAGCCTTAAGTGGAGTGCGTGGTCCAGCGGTAGAGCGCCGAACGCCAGATCGAGGGTTCAATCCTCTCCGCGGCCATGTTATTTAGCCTTGAGCAAGATAATTAATCCACAATGCTTAGTACTTATTACTGGTTCTACCCAGGAAGCCATCGAGAGTGATTAATCTAAGTTGCAAGAACTTGTTTCGCAATCGATGTAAAATAAATATGTTTAAACTAAACTATTCTAAACAGAAGTCTGTCTCATGATTTACACTATTTGAGTGGATTTCTTGCCTGATTTTTTTTATTAAAAGTATTTCCATAATTCCCAATATTTAAGTCAATTTCTTTCCTAAAGTCTGTATAATGTTTTTGATGATGGCATTCTGTTTAGTTTTAGATGGATTAATGACTATAGTAAAAGCAAATGATAGCTACATCAGATATTGGTAACAACTTGATATCTTTTTTCCATTTCTCTTTAAACATATTAGCATATAAAACATATGATCAATAGAATATATTCACCTCAATCGTGAAGACTCGGCCAATCAAGTCATTTTTTGGGATCCCGCCTCGTGTGTATATCGAGCTTCGGTATGTTCAAAATCTTGACATTTTGTTAGCTGGAAGGCAACGGCACAGAAAATAGTGCACTGTTGCTATATAAACAATTCAGCAGCTATAGCCACATTGTGTTGATATACAGTTTGTTTCATACAATGCAGATGAAGGTTGTATCACTGCTTTCATGTAAATAAACTATTGATGGAGCAATCAGCTGAATGACATTGCAAAATTTGGATGATAACTTTGATTTTGAATCTCAGAGTCTACAATGTTATTTGTCTTCTCTGAGTCTACAATGTTATCTGTCTTCTCAGAGTCTACAATGTTATCTGTCTTCTCAGAGTCTTCAATGTTATCTGTCTTCTCAGAATCTACAATGTTCTGTCTTCTCAGAGTCTACAATGTTATCCGTCTTCTCAGAGTCTACACTGTTATCTGTCACCTCAGAGACTACATTGGTATATGGCAGTGTCTACCTCAATGTCATATGTCACCTTAGAGTCTAACAATGTTATCTGTCTCAGAGTCTACAACGTTATCTGTCTTCTCAGAGTTACACTGTTATATGTCACCTCAGGGACTACATTGGTATATGGCAGTGTCTACATCAATGTCATCTGTTGCTTTAGAGTCTAAACTGTTATCAGGTTGTATAAGCACATTATACTGGAATGGTTACATTTTTGTTTATTCATCATTACTGGCATGTCTTTATCTTTATCATTGGATCAATTAGTTTATTGGCAAAGCTACAGCTTCTAACATTTAGACATATTCAGTGGTGTGAAATATTGGAAACAGTACCACATTAAATGGTATGCTGTTGTGGTGAAAGTCAGGGAAATCTTTCAACAGGCAAAGTGATTGAACACCATTTAATGGAGCTGTTACAGAGGTGTCAAACAATAAAACACATTGTTGGTAATGGTTAAATAGATAATTGGAAAGCTACAGGAGTAACAGAATATTCAAGGTCCTTAGCATGTTCATCTTATTTTAAATAGCACTGAACCTGGAACATTGTATCAGCAACATAAAATACCATCTGTAGCAGCAAAGTGTGATTGTTGTAGTTCATCGAATGTAAACTACCTATTAAGGAAAGTGTGACCAAATTTAAATCCATTTAAATACAACGGTTAATTTTGGCAAGTAAGATTAATTAATCAAGTACCTGTGGAGTACAAGACATCACTATTAAAGTAATGAATTTGTACTCATTTGTCCCTTAGACTAAACTAGAACTATCACTGGAGGTGATGAATATCCCCGCTTTTTAAATTCTAAGTCAAACAAAGGGTCATAATTCTGTAATAAGGCAACCAACAATGGGTTGAATAAGGTCATCAGTTGTTACATGTATATGAAGTTGTGGAACACCTCATTCAAAACAGTTTGAGGAGTGCAAGTAATAACAAGAGCTGTCGGAGAACAGCGCAGCTCGACTATTCGATTTTTCAGAGAATAATAAATATATAGCTAGTATATACCATCAGAAAACAAGGCTAAAACAATGTGGGGTGGGGTTGGGGACGCAACATAGCTATGTGTAAGAATTGATCAAAACTACAGACAAATATGTAAAAAAAAAATAATTAAAAAATCAACTTTTGAGTGGGGGTGGGAGTGGGTGGGGGAGGGGTTGGGTGGGGGTGTGGGGCGCTAGTGGGGGTGGTGAGGGCAATATATATGTGTAAGAAGCTATGTAAGAATTCACCAAAACAACACAAAAATATTTAAAAATAGAGTTTTGAGTGGGGATGGGGGAGAGGCGGGGGGGTGGAGGGGGGGGGGGGGGGGGGGGAGGGCAACATATATGTGTCAGAAGCTATGTAAGAATTGACCAAAACAACACAGAAATATGGTAAAACAAAATAAAAATAAAAATATTTTGAGTGTTGTTGGGGGTGGTGAGGCAGGGAATGGGTTGCAGGGGCAATATATATGTGTAAGAAGCTATGTGTAACAATTGACCAAAACAACACAGATAAATGTAAAAAAACAATAAACATTAAATAAAAATATTCCATTTCGAGCGTGGGGATGGGGTGGGGGAGGGGGGTGCAACATAGCTATGTGTAAGAACTGACCAAAACAACACAGAAATATGTAACAAAAAAAAAATGGAGTTTCGAGCGGGTGGGGGGTGTAGTGGGGTTGCAGAGGCAGGGAATGGGGTGGAGGGGGCAACATATATGTGTAAGAAGCTATGTGTAAAAATTTACCAAAACAACACAAATATATGTAACAAGAGGCCCAAGAGGGCCTGTGGACGCTCTACTGGCTAATATGGCTCTTATGACATCAATGAAGCGAGTGACTATCTTCTTAAAGAGGCAAAATATAGCATTTTTAACTATATCAAGAGCAATAACTCCGTCATTACTGGTCCGATCTGGCTGGTTTTCCAAATTGGCCAGTAAAAATTAAAAAAAAATAAAAAAGAAAAAAAAATAAAAAAAAAAAAAAAAAAAAAAAAGAAAAAAAAAAAATATATATATATATAAAAAAAAAAAAAAAAAAAAAAATTAAAAAAAATTATGAAAAAAAAAAAAAAAAAAAAAATAATAATAAAAAAAAATATAAAGAAATTTAAAAATTTAAAACAAGCATTGATGTAAAACTGTGACCCCCGGGGCGGGGCCAGATGTGACCCCAGGGTCAGCATTTGAACAAAATTGGTAAAGGACCATAAGCTTATAGCAACAGCAAAATATTAAACCTCTGGCTCTTGCAGTTTCAGAGAAGAAGATTTTTTAAGTTTTCCCCTATACTTGTCTATGTAAAACATGTGACCCTTGGGCGGGACCAAATGTGACCCCAGTGTCACCATTTGAACAAACTTGGTAAAGGACCATAAGCTTATAATAATTGTAAAATATCAAACCTCTGGCTCTTGTAGTTTCCAAGAAGAATATTTTTTAAAAAAAAATCCTATATAAGTCTATGTAAAACTGTGACCCTCGGGGCGGGGACAAATTTGACCCCAGGGTCACCATTTGAACAAACTTAGTAGAAGACCATAAGCTGATGCTACATGTAATACATGAGAGCTCTGTGCCTTGTGGTTTCAGAGAAGATTTTTTAAACTTTTTTCCTATATGTCTATATGAAAAACATGCAAAACCTCAATATACAAACTTTGGACCCCCGAGGCACGACCATTTTTGACCCCGGGGACTTTATTTGAACAAACTTGATATTCTAGGCGTTGGCGATCATTTTAAAAGAAAAACTGTTGAAATCTGTCAAGCGGTTCTGGAGAAGAAGATTTTTAAGGTTTTGACCATATATGGTAATGGCAGCCATCTTGGATGTAGCGCTGACCTAATTTTAACAAATCTAAAAAGCATTCATCTAAGGATCATCCATTTGAAGTTTGGTCAAAATTAGCCAAGCGGTTTCTGACGAGAAGTCGTTTGAAGAATTCCCTATACATGTCTAAGTAAAACATGTGACCCTTGGGGCGGGGCCAAATGTGACCCTAAGGTCACCATTTGAATAAACTTGGTAAAGGACCATAAGCTTATAGTAAATGCAAAATATCAAACCTCTGGCTGTTGTAGTTTCTGAGAAGAAGATTTTTTTAAAAAAAATCCTATATAAGTCTATGTAAAACTGTGACCCCCGGGGCGGGGACAAATTTGACCCCAGGGTCACCATTTGAATAAACTTATTAGAGGACCATAAGCTGATGCTACATGTAATACATGAGAGCTCTGTGCCTTGTGGTTTCAGAGAAGAAGATTTTTTAAAGTTGTTTCCTACATGTCTATATGAAAAACATGCAAAACCTCAATATACAAATTTTGGACCCCCGGGGCACGGCCATTTTTGACCCCGGGGACTTTATTTGAACAATCTTGATAGTCTAGGCGTTGGAGATCATTTTAAAAGAAAAACTGTTGAAATCTGTCCAGCGGTTCTGGAGAAGAAGATTTTTAAGGTTTCGACCATATATGGTAATGGCAGCCATCTTGGATGTAGCGCTGACCTAATTTTAACAAATCTAAAAAGCATTCATCTAAGGATCATCCATGTGAAGTTTGGTCAAAATTAGCCGAGCGGTTTCGGAGGAGAAGTCGTTTGCCAAATGGCCAAATATGATTGTGCTAGGGTAAGAATTGTAAGAGATATAGACTTGTAAACATAGCTTACACGCAAACCTTGATGTGGGACGCCGACGCCAACGCCAACGCCGACCCCGGGGTGATTACATAAGCTCTCTTATTCTTCGAATAGTCAAGCTAAAAATGTGTAATGTGACAGGGCGCGAAGTGACAAAAATGTGTTACATGGCATGACTGGCGGGACGGGATGCGACGTGACCGGAAGGGACGGGACGTTACAGACAATGTGATTCCTATATAGCCCCTACTTCACTATAATAATGATGAGCACAATTAGGAGAGTAACAGACAATCTCACAGTAACCGAGGACACATATTGATTAATAAATTATGATTGGTTGATTATAATGACGAAAAATTAAAATGAATAGTAAATGATTAAGACTAAAACTTGTATATTGACCGATGATGACTAATAAATTATAATGTTCGACTATTAATGATTAACTAGAAGGATGTTCCATGGAACACTTGTGTCGCCTACCGTGTGCTTATTTTAGCAATTACAATCGAACTATAAAGTTTTAAGACAGCGGGTGCAATCCTTCATGAATTATAAAAGTCGATTTTTTTTTTTAATAAAAAGGGGCATAACTCTGTATTTGATAATTGATAAGGAAAAACTGTATAAAGTTCCATGACCATAGCTCATAATATTGCCAAGTTATGAGCTAGGTTAGGTTGCAGGTTCAAATTTTATAAAACGGGGAATAACTCTGCTAAAATTAATTGAATTGAATTGGGTTTTAACAGCACCAACACATGAAAAGGTTATATGGTGCCTAACAGGCATGAACATGCCAGGCTCATCTTCCCTGTACATCAAGATAAAATATGGAAAATGGGCCTAGAACCTTCTCACCCTGAACTGCAGAGTTGCTGCAAATTCTATCGGAGAAACCCCATTTACGCTGGAGCCACGTTTATTGTTTTTCTGCCACTGCTCTTTTGATGCGAGCGAGATACAATGTAGCACCTGAAACAATGCAGGAATCATGATGAAGACCTTCAATGAACATGAACAAAAAATGACAAAATGAACATGAATTTGGGGGGATTCTACCCCTCTGCCTACCCCTCCAAAGGGATCTGCAGTGGCCCTATTCTTTGCCAGTGACCAAACGGGGGCACCCGGGAACCACAAGGGGCCTGCTAAAAATGAGTCAGAGAAAATGAGTCGGAGTTATTGGACAATAGTAACAACATTCCTTGGAGTTAGATGTAAGTGTGTAAAGTTTCATGAATATA
>JAWPHD010022969.1:0-23445 GCA_037043455.1 Cyrtodaria siliqua | reverse complement strand
TTTCAAATGAACTATCATGTAATCGTTACAACTGTTTGTATTATCATGATTATGGGCCGATGGCCACGATTATTCAATAAAGAATTGTCAATGTCATGGTCAATCAAGTTAGCAAAATTATCAGTCATGTACATGTTTAAACAAATTAAGTGGTCCCGCCTTAATTCCTTTAAACAATGGGAAAGCTTATATTAGAATGATTTTATAACGGATATTTCAACAACAAAACAGGTTTAAAACATGTTTTACTGAAAACTGCGATAACCCGTTTAAAAATTACCTATTAAATGTTTTAAGTTTACATTATACAAAACGTTTAAACCGAAATTAATGTTTGATTTCATAACCCCAGGCAACCCCATTTTTGCTTCTTGGGGAAGTTGTTGCATGGGTATGAAAGTTAATACTCGGACAACATAATGAGTTCCGTATATATATATTAAACAAGTTATGTTTGCTATGTTTGCTATACCAGCCTACACTGATAAATATAAGGTATAATCATCGTGATAAACAAACGGTCCTGGAAAAATAGTGTTAAATTTAAAAGTCAATATTTTGTTTGTCATTTGTTTGAATAGATCAAAGACTATGAGCGCTAAGATCCATGTAGCCAAAATCACGTCTATTTTTAAGTGGCCCCGGAAAGTAAATCATTCAATGCAAAGTAATTTGATTACATTTTTATATAAACAAATTCATAGTTATGTCCGCTAAACCATCCTACATTGATATATACCAATTTAAATAATAAGAATAAATTATAACGTTTACCTGAAACATTGTAATTAGTACGACTGGTCCAGACATGATCATCAGTATCAGTCCCGAAAACTTACTACTAAATTACAAAGTAATATATTGTTTTTATACTATTATCTTTTAATATTCATATTAAATGAACCATTCTGCGTTTATAAAAAAAACATTTAAAAGAAATTGTAACCATCCGTTTATTATTGATTGGACATAATGTAAACCTCCCAGCATTTACTAATTTGAATTGTAAATATGCACAGAACATACATGAAAAGAAAAGGCCGAATAAGGTCCCTGAACTGGTGCCAGATTGTTGCACACCATTAATATGTGGATGTGTTATATTACTGAAGTGGGCTGGCGGATCCGTATAACTTATAATAACTTTATTCAGCATTAAACATTCAGTACAACGTTTATAGACTACACACAATACATTGAAGTGGGCTGGCTGAGCTGTATAAAAGACGGACACATGTTGATCAATGTATTTAGGACTGTGAACATGGTGTAAGCAACATGTTTTCGTTCTTCATAATTTGATGTGTTCCTATAATGTAACGAGCCTCGAGGCCAGCATGTCTAAGAGCTATTATCGTAGTTGCTCTAAAGAAATGGTTTGCATACGAGATTGAGAGTCCTTTCATTATAGTACCCAACTTGTTTTTACCAACAGGGCGGTTCTCGTACAGATCTCGTTGCTTTCAAAAATGAGTCTCTAGGCGTTTGAAACAGTGTAGCGCAGGCAGGATTTCTCTGAAAAACATACTTCTCAACGCTGTTTACAGGGCACATACTACTGCTTGTCTCATACATTCTGACTTATTTTGTCTTCAGTTGCATTACTTGAAATACCTTGGTGAGTTTTAGAAATATAGAATCCTGTTGGCAACATATCTTCTTCTCCGCCCATCAACATGTATTACAAACATGGAAACAGTAAGCTCTCTCTGATTTTCACGCCCTCTCCTACAGAAGTACATGCACAGTTTGAACCATACTTTATTGAGTAAACCATATGGTGTACTGGTATCAAATGCTACCGAGGAATACAGTCGCTCCATATCGGCCTTTTCAATACCATCCTTGTGTAGAACAGATCTTTTACTTTTTCTGTACATGTATGTGTCTTTGTAATCAATTGAAACATATCATTTGTCAATCTCTACCCAGAGTTGTCGTTCCTTGCATACACATAAACCTCTGTCAACGTCTCATCAAATACCAAGAATCTTGGCAAACTATGAAAGCGATGGAAATGCAAAATATTTTGATTGCACTAATATTTTTCTGAATTAACTATATATATAAAACGCTTAAATTATAAAAGAAAACAATTTTGCGGCTTGCATGTTTTAAATCTACAGAAATTATGCTCAGAATTATATTGCTGTAGAATAAACGTGTGTACTTTGGCATATCACTCCGCCGTCAAAACATTCAAAATACGCACCACCAAATCGTTCCCAAAAGGTTACAGTACAGCAATTTGCTAACCAGCACTTTCCAGTATCACATAGCTCTTTACAACCTACCTTTTATTAAATTAGATCTACTAACTTAAAATATATATCTAAATGTATGAAATAAGTCGTATATATTTTGACTGTTTACGTGTCAATCAGCAGCCGATAGTTGATGGTGTCACGGTGTTGATGTTTTGTTGGCCATTTCGATATTTTAGCTATGGTCATGTGACAAATTATCATGTGATCGTAGGTTACCTTCTTAGACCTTGACAGAGGTCAATGTAATTGCCTCTGGGAGAGATTGATCATTTGTAGGCTTGAAATCTACGTCTTTAGTAACGTTAACACCAATCGTCTGACTGGAATATCTGAAATGAAAGTCTAAAAAAAAAAACACTTAGCAATCAAGTTTGGTCAGTTGAATATATTTTATGTACAGGAAATTTTAAATCTCGAAATTATTTAAATAATTGTACTTGACAAATGGATTATTTCCATAAGTGTATTTGCGGTCCGATAACAAAAAAATATAAAACTTTTTTTTTCGGTGGGTGTGGAAACAGTTTATGGTATGTGCAGAAACGGAGGATTGGTCAGTTACAGTAAACACAGGTATATTTTTATTTGGCCTTAGGTTGCAAAGCGTAAAATATTGTTTGGAAATTCCAAGGAAACAAAAACTGTTCTATTTTCACTTCCATATGACCAATGGACATATAAGCAACGCTAGATATATTTATAAACGTTTTCCCCTTACCTACATAGTAAACTTTTAATAACTACTACGCTTATCCGTTCTAACAGCTCCGAGACCAGTTTCCTTCTTCTCCATTTTTCAGCGGTATCTCTTTTTTTTCTGTCAACATGATCAGATAGTCTTTGGACACTTTAATCACATCTGTAGTCGCTTGTTTTGTGATAGTCGACTCCTTGCCGTCAACAATTTTCTGAAGTTGGTCGTTATCCAAGCTTGCACATCTTTTATCGGCCGAAATACTTCCTTGTTTACGCAGGCAAGTTCAATGTCATTATTTGGCTACGTCATTTATTGTCACGTCCAATTGTTTACAGTTCTCGGACTCACTGAGCACAAAAGAAATGCAAACAAGGTGTTTTAGTTGTTGACCTATTTACAGTTCGTCACTACGATTTTCTCTTTGAATATGCGATTACCGGACATACTGTCGACTTTGCTAAATCATTAAGTTGACGGTAACGGTTAATGTTAATAAGAGATTAATACATGGGTGGTGCGTTATTGTCCGTCATATCGGCACGAGACTCCAATATCGGCCCGAAGGCTTTAGCCTGAGGGCCGATATTGATCGAGTGCCGATATTATTCCCAACGGCCTTGTTGCCTCTTCTAGTACAGCAGATATTAACCCATTACTTGTATGGTGTCGCATATTTTGCTTATATCATTTTCCTTGTAATTATACATAGTTTGCTTCTATCCTTCTCTTGTAATTATTCATAGTTTGCTTCTATCATTTTACTTGTAATTATTCATAGTTTGTTTTTAGAATTTTCATTGTAATTATTCATAGTTTGCTTCAGTCTATTTTTTTCCTTGTAATTATTCGCCAGCAAGGAGTCGGTGAATATATTCGTACTTATGTTAACTTGTTCGAGTGCACTGAAAGGAGAGATAATTATTGGGGAACAATTGTACCGTGTGACATATACTATTACTTTGTTTTAGCAAATGTCCTGATAAAATGCTGACATTATGTTAAAATAAATGCGGTCTTTCAACAGTTAGTGCATGTATACTCGTACTGTGCACGATTTACTAGTTCTTGTGCATCGTGCTTGTCTTTGTAAATTGTGATTTCATCAATAACTGTGTTTATAATACGGCGTATTATTTCAGTGAATTTAAGTTTATTACACTCGTTGTATTGACATTTTTATGGATTTTAATGTAAACTATGCGACATATAGTGATACCGAAACATATATATATGTGTGTTTGAAGTAATGAGTAGAATTAAAGCATATATGTCACTTTATGGACATTTAAATAACGTTTCAACAATAAACTGTTATGTGTGCGCCGTATATTAAACATGTAAATTGATAAGAAGGGAAACCAAGCGGATGGTACCCAGCACATTATACTTTTTTTTTGCAAAAAAACACAACGTGTTTCGAGCGGGGAAAAACTGCATAACACCTAGCGAAAACAGAGGATGGATCAGCTAAATATAGAAAGCTATTTTTAGAATGTAGGTTATATAGCTCCGAAATATCAACAGCTTAGCTTTCTCCGTGCACTAGATTATAACGGTCCTACAGATTAAGGATCTAAACTCTTAAATTGTCTGGCTAGTGGGCGTAAACGGTAGCAAGCATATTTCACTACCGTTGTTCATGAACAAATGTAGATCAATTTAAAGAAATGCTCAGATCATAATGTACAATGATTCAGGTAGATATATATTTGCCTTCATTGTATACATATTTTCAATGATATTACAAGCATAAAACACTTCTGTTCAATCATAATACAAAGCAACACCATTTCACCACCACTACCGGCGAATTGATGCTTTGCATCACATATTTCTTGCTGTTGATTGTCTTTAATGTGTGATGTTTGATGGCCTTCATTTTGTCCATGCTACATCTGCTGTTCAACTTGTACATCGTCAACAATTGTCTGCAGTTGGTCGTTATCCAAGCTTGCACATCTTTTATCGGCCGAAATACTTTCTTGTTTACGCAGGCATGTTCAATGTCATTATTTTGCTACGTCATTTATTGTCACGTCCAATTGTATACAGTTCTCGGACACATTGAGCACAAAAAATGCAAACAAGGTGTTTTAGTTGTTGACCTAGTCACAATTCGTCACTACGCTTTTCTCTTTGAATATGCGATTACCGGACATACTGTCGACTTTGCTAAATCATTAAATTGACGGTAACGGTTAATGTTAATTAGAGATTAATACATGGGTGGTGCGTTATTGTCCGTCATATCGGCCCGAGACTCAAATATCGGCCCGAAGGCTTTAGCATGAGGGCCGATATTGGGCGAGTGCCGATATAATTCCCAAAGGCCTTGTTGCCTCTTCTAGTACAGCGGATATCAACCCATTACTTGTTTGGTGTCGCATATTTTGCTTATATCATTTTCCTTGTAATTATACATATTTTGCTTCTATCCTTCTCTTGTAATTATTCATAGTTTGCTTCTATCATTTTCCTTGTAAATATTCATAGTTTGTTTTTATCATTTTCCTTGTAATTATTCATAGTTTGCTTCAGTCGATCATTTTCCTTGTAATTATTCATAGTTTGCTTTTATCACTTTCCTTGTAATTATTCAAAGTTTGCTTCAGTCTATCATTTTCCTTGTAATTATTCGCCAGCAAGGAGTCAGTAAATATATTCGTACTTATGTTAACTTGTTCGAGTGCACTGAAAGGAGAGATAATTATTGGGGAACAATTGTACCGTGTGACATGTACTATTACTTTGTTTTAGCAAATGTCCTGATAAAATGCTGACATTATGTTAAAATAAATGCGATCTTTCAACAGTTCGTGCATGTATACTCGTACTGTGCACGATTTACTAGTTCTTGTGCATCGTGCTTGTCTTTGTAAATTGTGATTTCATCAATAACTGTGTTTATAATACGGCGTATTATTTCAGTGAATTTAAGTTTATTACACTCGTTGTATTGACATTTGATGGATTTTAATGTAAACTATGCGACATATAGTGATACCGAAACATATATATATGTGTGTTTGAAGTAATGAGTAGAATTAAAGCATATATGTCACTTTACGGACATTTAAATAACGTTTCAACAATAAACTGTTATGTGTGCGCCGTATATTAAACATGTAAATTGATAAGAAGGGAAACCAAGCGGATGGTACCCAGCACATTATACTTTTTTTTTGCAAAAACACACAACGTGTTTCGAGCGGGGAAAAACTGCATAACACCTAGCGAAAACAGAGGATGGATCAGCTAAATATAGAAAGCTATTTTTAGAATGTAGGTTATATAGCTCCGAAATATCAACAGCTTAGCTTTCTCCGTGCACTAGATTATAACGGTCCTACAGATTAAGGATCTAAACTCTTAAATTGTCTGGCTAGTGGGCGTAAACGGTAGCAAGCATATTTCACTACCGTTGTTCATGAACAAATGTAGATCAATTTAAAGAAATGCTCAGATCATAATGTACACTGATTCAGGTAGATATATATTTGCCTTCATTGTATACATATTTTCAATGATATTACAAGCATAAAACACTTCTGTTCAATCATAATACAAAGCAACACCATTTCACCACCACTACCGGCGAATTGATGCTTTGCATCACATATTTCTTGCTGTTGATTGTCTTTAATGTGTGATGTTTGATGGCCTTCATTTTGTCCATGCTACATCTGCTGTTCAACTTGTACATCGTCAACAATTGTCTGCAGTTGGTCGTTATCCAAGCTTGCACATCTTTTATCGGCCGAAATACTTTCTTGTTTACGCAGGCAAGTTCAATGTCATTATTTTGCTACGTCATTTATTGTCACGTCCAATTGTATACAGTTCTCGGACACATAGAGCACAAAAAATGCAAACAAGGTGTTTTAGTTGTTGACCTAGTCACAATTCGTCACTACGCTTTTCTCTTTGAATATGCGATTACCGGACATACTGTCGACTTTGCTAAATCATTAAATTGACGGTAACGGTTAATGTTAATTAGAGATTAATACATGGGTGGTGCGTTATTGTCCGTCATATCGGCCCGAGACTCGAATATCGGCCCGAAGGCTTTAGCATGAGGGCCGATATTGGGCGAGTGCCGATATAATTCCCAAAGGCCTTGTTGCCTCTTCTAGTACAGCGGATATCAACCCATTACTTGTTTGGTGTCGCATATTTTGCTTATATCATTTTCCTTGTAATTATACTTATTTTGCTTCTATCCTTCTCTTGTAATTATTCATAGTTTGCTTCTATCATTTTCCTTGTAATTATTCATAGTTTGTTTTTATCATTTTCCTTGTAATTATTCATAGTTTGCTTCAGTCGATCATTTTCCTTGTAATTATTCATAGTTTGCTTTTATCATTTTCCTTGTAATTATTCATAGTTTGCTTCAGTTTATCATTTTCCTTGTAATTATTCGCCAGCAAGGAGTCGGTGAATATATTCGTACTTATATTAACTTGTTCGAGTGCACTGAAAGGAGAGATAATTATTGGGGAACAATTGTACCGTGTGACATGTACTATTACTTTGTTTTAGCAAATGTCCTGATAAAATGCTGACATTATGTTAAAATAAATGCGGTCTTTCAACAGTTCGTGCATGTATACTCGTACTATGCACGATTTACTAGTTCTTGTGCATCGTGTTTGTCTTTGTAAATTGTGATTTCATCAATAACTGTGTTTATAATACGGCGTATTATTTCAGTGAATTTAAGACTATTACGCTCGTTGTATTGACATTTGATGGATTTTAATGTAAACTATGCGACATAAAGTGATACCGAAACATATATATATGTGTGTTTGAAGTAATGAGTAGAATTAAAGCATATATGCCACTTTACGGACATTTAATTAACGTTTCAATAATAAACTGTTATGTGTGCGCCGTATATTAAACGTGTAAATTGATAAGAAGGGAAACCAAGCGGATGGTACCCAGCAAATTATACCTTTTTTTTTTGCAAAAAAAACAACGTGTTTCGAGCGGGGGAAACTGCATAACACATAGCGAAAACAGAGGATGGATCAGCTAAATATGGAAAGCTATTTTTAGAATATAGGTTATTTAGCTCCGAAATATCAACAGCTTAGCTTTCTCCGTGCACTGGATTATCAAGGTCCTACAGATTAAGGATCTAAACTCTTAAATTGTCTGGCTAGTGGGCGTGAACGGTAGCAAGTACATTTCACTACCGATCATGAACAAAGATCAATTTAAAGAAATGCTCAGATCATAATGTACAATGATTCAGGTAGATATATATTTGCCTTCAATTTTATACCTATTTTCAATGATATTACAAGCATAAAACACTTCTGTTCAATCATAATACAAAGCAACACCATATCACTACCACTACCGGCAATTGATGCTTTACATCACATATTTCTTGCTGTTGATTGTCTTTAATGTGTGATGTTTGATGGCCTTCATTCATCTGCTGTTCAACTTGTACATCTACGTTTGACGAAACTAATACATGCACAACGTCATGTGCGTTGTATTGGATAATCAATTACACTATACAAATAATGATAGTCTATATTATGTTTTCAAATAAGGAGAACAATAGTCTTCAATTACATTAATTTTATATCTTCATATGAAAATAAAAATAATAATCTAAGAGTGGCAAGGCCTAAGATACAGTCCAAACCAGCAATGTGTGTTGTAGTTTAATAACGAAGATGATTTTACAAAATGTTTGGTATATAGAGGATATTTGTTGGTTTGGAGTGAATATAGGATTTATTTTCATCGAAAAGTGAGAAAACCTATATTTTCACGAGTGCTATGTTCACGAGTGCTTTAGCACGAGTGAAAATATAAATTGTCTCACTTCGATATGAAAATAAATCCTATATTTACGACCTGCCAACAAATATTCTATATATTATATTCTTTTTATCATGCAACACTACCAAACTGTTTCAAACAGAAAATACGTTTTGTTCCGACAGTTACCTTTTAACGTATTCGCAGATAAATATAGTAACGCCAGCGCGTGAGGCGATTTACATATATTTAGTGCGCATCGAATATAGTTCTAAACTTTGACACAAATTATGACTGTTATAAGCAAATGTAGTTCCATTTTTTCCGGCAGAGAGAATATAAGTTCCAGTGAGAATATAGTTTCTTATATTCTCACTGTGAAAATATAAACAATGAGAATATAAGATTTATTCAAACCATACAATCCACTATTTCACTGGGAAGTATATAATACATTTGAATATATAATAACGTGTTAGGATTGAGATGATTTCGGATACATTAGTATTACTAAGCAACTTTGGAGTTATCCTTTTTTTTTAAATAAAAATTAAAATGTATACCATATACGTCATATAGTTCTTTAAAAAATAAATTATATTGCAAACTGCACAATTTGAAACAAAGGGCCGTAAACACAAGCAACGCCTTTTAAATCCATGCAATAAAACCCTAATAGATATGATTGCTACTGTCTCGACATAGACATTTTATGAAGAATATATACCTTTTTTGAGAGATTGAGCAGAATACACAACTAACTTCTGATGCTTATTACTCAAAATAAAAATAAGTGGGTACACAAGTATAATAGGAAACGTAACTTTCACAGAACATAGTCAATTAAAAAACACATATTAAATCAAACAACAATTTACGCTGTTACTCTCATGTGCGTATATAATGCTATTTAAGTGTAAATGTTTATTGATCTGGCTCTCCAGATTTTTCTGTTAATAGCACAGATATAAATAGCTGATTCTAGTAATTTCTAAATTGTTGTTTACATCATGTGATACATCATATCTTACAGGAATATTCCAAATGTTCTATGACATTCTATTATGGTAGAAATACAGCCTTTTGGAGTTGTTGTTTGGTTTTAGTATATGTATCTCCGGTTCATTATTTTAATTGAGAATTTACAAAATATTGGATGTTTCGAATTAAAATATATTTTGAGAGGATGAAAATTATTGTGCTCATCTATAATAGGAGTGACTGTGGATTTTTTGGACAGTTGGACTATTGTGAATTAATAAACAAGAAAAGACTTGAAGTGAAATTGGCTTAAACGGACACTGGACAATTTTAATTAAAGGGACACATGACAATTTTGATAAAAGAAACTCTTGTCAATATTATTTATATTGTATTAGTTTTTTCACCCTTGAAACGAGTATACACGATACATTTTATGCGTTTTCTGTAAGCGAATATTTTCCTTTGTAATATTTGAATAATCGTGTTGATTATATTTTAAAACTAGTTGTTGCTGGTCTTACTTCCTTTCTAGTTACATTTTACTCGAAGCAACACTGTTAATAGGAAGCAATGTGTATAACATCACAAATACAAACGGGTTGACAATAGGGCCACCGCCTTTGTCAGTGGCAAAATGGCTGCTGTGGGTTTAAACCAGGTCTTATGATGCACCATATCTCACTATTATCCTATTGTCATCGCAATAAAGAGCGACAGTGTAAACAAATAACTTCCCGCCATGTTCTTTTCTCTAAAGTATATAGAAATGCCTAGAAAGTCACAATGCAAGCACTCAGTGACATGACAGAAGCAATAGCATCTAGAAATTAAATAAACCATAAAGGGTACGACAAATACAAGATTTAAGACAAACATTTAAGAATTAGGTAGATGTTATCATATGGTCCTCAGTATGTCAGGTCATCGTGAGCATAGTGGCGAACTGTACATGGGTCAACCATAATTATACATACAGTGTATTGCAAAATGATAGGGTCACAATAAACTTCTAATATACTTTCTCAAATGTAAGGGGTTAACACGGCGGGGATTATTTTTATTTACACAGTCCTGATTTTAGGGATGATGACAGAGTAAGAGTGAGGTTAGGTGCACCCTTGAACCGGTTTAAACTCCCGGCGGTACCTTTTGCCACTGAACGTTCGTAGACGGTATCCCTGTTGTCATCACCTATACGTTTGTGATGCGCTTTTTTACTGAATGTGTTTGTGATGTACTGTTTGAATCACCTTTGCGTTGTAATACTTGTTGGAGTGACTGCGTTCTGTGAATGCTTCTCTTCCTGTTGTACATATAAACTTTTCTTGCTAACAAGTTTAATAAAGAGAGTATGAAGCGATTATGACCAAGGCGCTTACGAAGTTTTAAATCGCACTACCATGATAGCATTCCGGTTGTGATAGTCCTTGTCGCAGAAAAGAAGTTAATACGCAGGTTCATTATGTTTCTTCTTCTACTTTCAATGTGTTGCCGGCCTTGCATAACATAAACTATATATCATAATTATGTAGATTTGCATGTTATTTCTTCTGTTTAAAAACACGTCTAAATGGTTACAGAATGGGATGTCATGACTTTGCGTTCAGTAATAATCCAAAACCTGACCTGTCAGCGTTGTTTAATTGTACATGGATGTATAAACCATGCTACTTATAGAAGAATGTAAATGCACGTTGGTGTCGCATAGCAAAATATGAATAATTGTATATTTTACGATTTGGGTTAAAGCAGATAAACAAATCGAACAGGAGGTGAAGATTCAAGGACCACAGTCAACCACAGTTAACCACAAGGCCTCCAACCTAACATCAATTACAAGGGTACATCAGACATACGGTTTGAGACATCACACACATTAAGTATTGACAATAGTGTTACCGCCTTGGAACGGTCAGTGGCAATAAAAGTAAGTATAAAAATAGAACAGGAAATGCAGGTTTCACAGAACACAGTAAACCCGTAAACACGCAAAAAGAACGACAAACAAGAATGGCTATAGTAATAATAAAGGCATATGAAGTCAAAAACACAAAAAGGGTTGACTGTAGGGCTATCGCATTGGAACGGTCAATGGCGAAAAGGACCCTGGGGATTTAAAAAAAGTTGTAAAACAAAGTGTAATAAAGAAATCCCAGCCATGCTACATCCTCTAACAAACTATGCAGCATTAAAAGGCAATATAAAATTAACACAAAACGATGATGTATATGAATAAATAAAGAAATCTGCAACAGGCTACATCCTCTAACAAACTAGGCAGCAGTAATAGGAAATATAAGATTAACACAAAACGATGATGTATATGAATAAATAAAGAATTCCCCAACAGGCTACTTCCTCTAACAAACTATGCAGCATTAATAGGCAATATAAGATTAACACAAAACGATGATATATATGAATACATAAAGAAATCCCCAACAGGCTACATCTTCTAACAAACTAGGCAGCAGAAATAGGCAATATAAGATTAACACAAAAAGATGATGTATATGAATGAATAAAGAAATCTCCAACAGGCTACATCTTCTAACAAACTAGGCAGCAGTAATAGGCAATATACGTTTAACACAAAACGATGATCATGTATATATAAATATACACTTCTCCTAGCAATCCACAAAGCCATTACTCAATGACTTGGCAGAATCTAGAGCAACACGATAATAAACCAGTAATGGCATGACAACACCAATCTCAGAGTATAACTATCATAAGACAGAAGTTGATATACTCTAAATTACGCAGTAATTATCGACTGCCCCATCACGCATTGTTTGTGTTATGTTTGAACTGTTTATGTCGAAATCAGATTGTTACACTTAATATAATAAAAATACCTTAAAATGCATATAAAAATCGAACAGGAAAAGTAGCATTCAAGGACGACAGTCATCCACAAACACAAATAGGAACAAAGAACAACTTTAACGATGAACATAATGCCAAATTACACATCACAAACACAAAAGGGTTGACAATAGGCCTACAGCCTTTAAACGGAGTGGCAAAAAAGGCCACTGGGGGTTTAAACCAGGTTCTAGGGTGCACCAAACCTCACGTTTACCCTACTATTATTCCAACAAAATGGGACAGTGTAAATAAAGAAATCCCGCCAAGAACTATTCTATAACCAACAGGGCATATATATATAATAGGTAGTATAAGTAAAACACAAAGATGCTCGTGTATATATCAATAAAAAAAACAACAATAGCCTAGAAAACCACAAAGAAGGCACTCAATGACTTGGCAGAGCAGCAAGAGATCAAACCATTGAGGGCACGACAAGACAAGATTGTAGACAAAAATCAAACCTCACCGTCTGTTTGAGCTTAGGGTAGACGTCATCATAGGGTTCACAGTCTGTCCGGTCATCGCACAATTAAAGATGAAAGCATAGTGGCGAACTGTAAATTGGTCCACCACCAAGCATGCAGTGCGTTGCAAAATGATAGGATCATAAACTCTTTTGGTCAACCGTTTAATAAGTTTAACAAAGATAGTATGAAAATGGTCATGACAAAGGATGTCTCTTTCGGACGTAAACATATTAAACGGACTTGAGCGAACCGGAAGAATTATCGTTGCCCAAAACAAATACAAGAGAAAGAAATATAAAAAGATCGGACAGGGAAAGTAGCATTCAGGGAGGTCAGTCAACCACAAAACACAGAAACAAACATGCAAACAGACAAACAAGAAGGCAAAAGTAATAATAAAAGCAAACGACATCATAAACACAAAAGGGTTGACAACAGGGCTACCGCCTTGGAACGGTCAGTGGCAAAGTTGGCCACTGGGCGTTTAAACCAGGTTCTAGGGTGCAACAAACCTCACACTTACCCTACTGTCATCCTATTAAAACAGGACAGTGTAAATAAAGAAATCTCCGCCATGATCTAATCTCTAAACACCAAGGCAGCATCATTAGGCAATATAAGTAAAACACAAATATGCTCGTGTAAAATATAATACAAACAAAACAATAGCATAGAAAGCCACAATGAAGGTACTCAATGACTTGGCAGAAGTCAGAGCAACAAGAGAATGAACCATTAAGGGCACGACAAGAAATATTATAGACAAACATCAAACGCCACCGTCCCAATGGGCTTTAGGTAGGCGTCATCATAGGGTCCACAGCCTGTCCGGTCATCATACAATTAAAGAGGATAGCATAGTGGCGAACTGCAAAATGGTCCACCACCAAGCATGCAGTACGTTGCAAAACGATAGGGTCATAGAAAGCCTCGTAATACATGTAATATATTTCCGTTTCATGTGAAATGAGCACTTGTTCAAAATAAGCCGCATATTTTGTTCCGTTGAATTATTATTTATGAAAACGCATGGACTGGAAAACACAACTCTGTGTACTTTTCTGTCAAATCATCAATATTAATTCATATGGGGTTCATCTTGCTAGCAGTTATTATATAAAAGTGTAGTTAGATCATAACACAAGAATGTATTATAACCTTACGCATCATATTAATTAATATTAATGATTTATGCACCAAAACTATCCAAGTCACTGAGTCTACTTTAATGCATATCTAGATTGAGTATGCAACTGAAACACATTATTATGTATTTACTCGAATGTGCATTGACACCCATTATTCTTCCAGATCGTCTCCATTCCCTTATATATATATAAGGAAGAGCAAACACAATAAGTTGGTCATTGTATTTATTGCCACAACAAATCAAAAGATACCAATAGCATGTGATCCATTTTAAGACAGCTTATGATGCAGGCACCGCGCAGTGCAAAATATCTACCTCCTTCAAGCTCGGATTTGAGCATCCTGATTTCGCCTACTCACAATTGTAGACATACAAATTTACATATATTTATTGAATTTACAACTATAGATTATATAACCCCCGAACACTTAGGTTTAATGTTAAATATGTTTTCCACAGAGTTCATTTAGTTTAAACTTATTTATTTTACATCTATTGTAACGAAAGCTCTATGAACTTATTTGAATCACTTTCGATGTCTTCCTGGGTAAAACCAGTACTAAGCAATGCAGATAAAGTGTTTGCTCAGGGACACAACGCATATGGCAATGGTGGGAATCGAACCGACGACTTTTGGATCATGGGTCCAACGCTCTACCACTAGACAACAGCGCTTCACTCATTTAATGCAAAATGCATCGGACAATACTGCACGTTTATCAATCATAATTAATACTATACCGGTTTGAATTTAATTGAGAAGAAAAATGGAGAAGAGAATTTAATATTTGAGAGTATTACTAAAAATAGTAGATGTATAATTCATAATTCCGATTCGTGCGTGCATGCGTGTGTGTGAAAGGGAAAGAGAGAGAGGCGTGCGTTTTGGAAGACCCTGTGAACGCACTGTATCTGGAGCTTTTAAAAGAAACACGATACCGACTGTGTGAAGCGTCTCCGTGATCGAATGGTAAACGACGTTGCGTTGTAAACCTTCGCCTCTCACCGCTGCTGGTTCGAATCCCACTGGAAGCTCGACTTCTAAGTGAGGAAGTGTCGATTCTTACGGATGGCGGGAGGTGTACAGTACTGGATCTACCCCGGAAAAGAGGGTGGTCTGCCTCCACCACAAAACAAAATCGACCGTCATATTTAACCATACATGTGTTGAAAATGACGTAAAAACACAAACAAACTGACTGTGTAAAGGAGAGTTGTGGAGAATACTCAGTACTTACTCATTAGGATAATACCGTCCATCAGATCCACAAACAACGTTGAAGCCAGTGTTGCAGTTGATCCCGTTTACATGGTTGCAGAACACGCAAGGCAGTAGTCGTTACCGCCAAAGCAGTTGTCGACGTAGGTGAAACTGAATCAGTGGTTTGCGCATGAGATTGAATGGCGGACATTGTTGTTGATTGGCCAGATGCTGTCGCTGTGGAAGCTGGGAGATTGGATGTTATATGTGATGCATGCGTGGTTACAGTAGTATGCTGATGACAATCTCCATGGAAGTTAACAAGCAAAACATGAATGGACGTGTGTGAGTGATGATCATAGTTTTTTGGGTCCAAGATTAACTTGCATCTAGCCACTGCAAATACACAGCTGAAAACAATAAAATGTGTCAAATCAAAAAAAGAAAGGTATACACCCTAACATATCTAAGAATATTTTGACATAAATTTGAATATATATGAATTTTAGTTGTAAACAACTAACAACATGTCAAATATTTTTGAATAATTACAATACATTTTCCGTTAGTATTAATACGAGATATATTTCCAATTCCGTACATTGTTTTTGTATTTAGTATGAAGAAAATACTAATCATTGATAATCAAAAGTAATCAATTTCTCATTTCCTGTTATCTGTGTATGTTTCTGTCAAAAACGAAATATTGTAAAGTTATGACAAAATGCAAGCATATTATTTGTTTTCATGACAGATGCGACCGATTATTCCAACTTCTGGTTTCATTATATTGTATGTAGCTGAAACTCTGACCGTTGTTTTGTGTTTGTTTTTTTGTTTTATAAACGTTGATGGAATGCGTTATTTATCTCTTAATAACAGAATAATGCAGGTTGCTTATAAGTTGAATAACGGACAACGACACCGTTTTGCACACAATTAGACAGGTTAGCTTGCAATTTTCTTCTTATTTCAGTCATTGTTATCAATTCTTAAAATGTAACAAACTATAGCAATAAACTGTCTGATATTATCCTATTGACAACGTTCATATTAAATCTTCACTGCCAACAGGACAACAGGGTCAGAAATAAACCAACACCATTATCATCACATTATCATTATCAATATTATATATCATCGTCATCAACATCATTATCATCGTCAACATCATATTAATTACAAGTATCATCATCATCATCATCGTCATAAGCATCATCATCATCATCATCATTACCACGGTCATCATCATCATCATAATCATCAAAGTGATCATCATCATCATCATCACCATAATCAGCATACCATCAATAAAATCATCATTATGGGATTCCTCATAGTCAAATCATTATTTGCTTCAATCTATGATTACGATCAAAGTGATCATCATAATCATCATCAACATAATCAGCATACCATTAATAATATAATCATTATGGGATTCCTCATAGTCAAATCCTTTTTTTATTCAATCTATTACGATGTTGTTCTTAATGATGATGCTGAAGCTCTTGCTTGATGATGATGATGATGATGATGATGATGACGATGAAGATGACGACGACGACGACGATGATGTTGATGTTGATAATGATGATCATGGTCATGACGATGATGATAATATTCTCCTCTGTTATTGCTGCTGTTAACAGTTGTTAATTGTAACACTGTACGTACGTGATAGTAACACGTTAGTTTGTGATAATAACACGTACGTATGTGCTACTATTACGAACGTACATGATACAAGTGTTTATCTTCTGGTAGCTAAACGATTTCATACGCTTCAGTAATAAATAGATCATAATTATTTGCCCAATAAATAGCGCCTGATAGTTCACATTTTATTTCATAGTTGCAAATGTGGATAAGGAAAAGAAAATCGTATTTAGTATTACTAGCCCGTCGGAATGCACATGTTTGTTTTATGCCCCCGAAGGTTGGCATATAATAGTCGCATCGTCAGTCAGTCAGTCAGTCCGTCAGTGAGTCCCTCAGTCCGTCAGTAATTCCGTACAATTGTGTCTAATGTCAAGGTCACACTTAGAGGTTAAAGGTCAAAACCACTTCGGGGGTATTTGACAATTACAGTGACATTTCTTGTATTTTTTCTCTTTTTTTTCTTTTTTGTTGTTATTGTTTTTATCTCATGCATTATTTATTATGTGTAGTAACGTAAACAACTTATTCATAATTATTTTGAAAAACCCGCTTAAACTCCGTAGAGTCTAAGATTGTATGTTTGAGTGATCGGTGGCGAATTTGCTTATATTTGGGAACCTCATCTAAATGAGTGATATCCAAATGAAAAACACTCTAAAATGGGTATAGCGTAAATCTTCTTATTGGAACTCTAATAGGCAGTGTATACTGTAAATACGCTAAGAAGAACTGAGAATATAGTGCGATTTCTATAGGTAGTGTATAGTGTAAATGAAAAATATCATAAAAAGAACAATATAGTGAGAATTTTATAAGGAGTAGTGTATAGTTTAAATCTTCTAGGACGATTATAGTGCGACTTTTAGAAAGTTTACTGTATAAATACTATAACAGTAATATACTCTAATGCATATGTAATACAATGACTGTCGTACGTGGGAGGTACAATTTCAAACATATTACTCCAAACACAGAAGATGAATTCGCAAGTTCTGCCAATGGTAACTTTCTCGTGTTTCATCCGAATCCCCTTTCCCCCACCCACCTCCCCCTCCCCACCCCAGCAGCTTGTTTTGCAACTGACGGTCCCAATGAGGTGTTCCTATTATCAACCCTTTTATGTTTAGGATGTCATTTTCTTTGCCTTAATTTATATGTATCCTTGTATTTTTTTTTGTTTCTATGCGTGTTTTGGTTGACTGTGGTCCTTGAATGTTATATTTGATGTTCGACATTTTAAACTACTGATAAATCCAGGTTTGAAATATACCTTGGCTTGGTGATATGGATTAGTTTCCGACTTTTGCAATGTTGTGCCTTACCTTTTTGAAAAGTATAATGACTAACACGAAACGAAATCAGGTAGACGGACATGCGGTAGGAATTTGTCGAAAGGAGCTAATATCACTATCACATGCATGCTATCAATGCCATCTATGAGTATTTAGAAACAATTTTGGAAGTTACGTACGCATTTTAAATCCTTTTGTCAGCGTTAACCCGTAAACCGATATATGTATAATGACAATGCAAACACAATTATCTGATTGGTTTTATTCATGTGTTCCACAATTCAACACGAAATTCAATCAATTTCAGACGATTCTAACTGCAGTAACGTCACATGTTTACGGTGAAGGGCCTGCACACTTGGTAATAACGTCTTTTGTCAAGGTTGGGTTAGAACAGGTTGCTTTCGCTAACTCACAGCTGTAGATAGAAACTGTCAAATTAATATAATTATAATAATTAATATATATACCATATACTGAGCAAAAATAAAAAGTACCCTTTTTTCTTTCCCTTATTATATAAACATAGGAAATAATAAATGATGTATATAGTATAACTAGATCAACCACCACCGACAGTCTAAGCACAATGTTTTTTGAAAGTTCAGCACACAAGAGGATTATCCCCCTTTTCCTTAAACCATGCAATTTTTGAAAAAAAAACGCATGAAATCTACAAACATTATCTCAATGTGTCCAAGACATATTCTCTCTCTCTATATATATGCTTTCGATTCGAAGAAAATACAGAACAACACAACACCAATTGTGTAGGTAGCAGCTTTTGATTATCAAAAATCATCAAATTACCTCCCTTTAAGGTTTCTATAAAATCCATAAATGAGTATTGCTTGGCAAAATAAAAACAGTTTAAAGGAATATTTAGTAATCAGTGAAGTGTGCCTAAAACATCAAACATTGTTAAATTAAAGCTGTTCAAACTGTCCTACCCCCTAAACAACTTTCCTATGGGAATACAAGCAAAATGGGAGGGAATTTGTTTTCGTTGGGTATACTTATCAATGTTCCCACCTAAGAATATGTCAATACTATTCTCATTGCTTTATGTATACCACGATTGCTTAGACATATCGATTGCATGAACACATTTTAAAGCTTTCACGTAGACGTGTTTTCTTAGAAATAAATGATAACACTGAAACAACATAGTACTCTGTATTAGTGCAGTTTTCGATGTTCCTTATTCTAAAGCATACCCACTAAAATTATTTTGACATCATGTTTTACTAGCATTTCAAAATTGTTTATGTTAACGCTGAAATACAGTTATTTGAATTTCAAACGATATTCAGTTAAAAAGGAGGATATTTAGAATGATCCATGGAACATCTGCAAGAAATGGGTCAAACGTTCATGTTGTTTATTATTGATTCCTACCAATATTAAGAAGTTTATATAATACTATAGAGGACTTGGATTCATGTTAATATGGTTTTGTCAGCAAATTTCATGTTTTCATGAAAAAGAATGGTGACTCTCTAGAGATGTAACAATTAAACAAAAACAATATATTTTATTTTTTTTACAAAATATTGATCAAAGCAAAATAATTATCACACAACTATTCTAAAATGTATGTAAGCTTTAAACATATAGATTTGATCAGTGTATATACAAACAGATACTATTTGCGAAAAACCTAGGCCAGACAACCTTCAAAATAACTTCGACATGACATCTAGCTATGGAAATCAAACTCTAAGTTTCTCAACGTGTTCGTTGTAATCGTGTTGAGGACTTTACTATTCGTAATATTTGTAGGGCAGGGCTAACGTTACTATAAACTTATAAAAACCTTTGCAAAGTTTTATTATCCTAACCCTGATTTACTTTAAAATATAAAAGTAATTTAAGAACTCTTCTGCGACAAGAACTATTACAACATGACTTCTTTATCTACACTGTCCCGTTTATTGGGATGACAATAGGGTTGGAGTGAGGTTTGGTGCACCCTAAAACCTGGTGTAAACCCCACGCGGTGTTTTTGCCACTGACCGTTCAAGGCGGTAGCCCTATTGTCAACCTGTTTGTGTTTGTGATCTTGTTTCTGTGTGTGTTTGTGGTTGACTGTCGTCCTTGAATGCTATTTTTTCCGTTCGATTTTTATATCCACTTTTGGTATAATATACTGTATTTTTACATATTAACACATTTAGCTGGATGCACAATTAGCATATAAGCGAATAAAATAAATACAAACATATACTAATCAAAATTCCTAAATACCCACCTGAGAATATGTCAATACTATTCTCTTTGTTTTGTGTATTTCACACTTGATTATAGATACGATTGGACTTTAAATTAACGAGTTTAAATCGTCTGCATTGATTGGATGACCAATCAATTAAAAAAGTCGATGTGTTTTGTTGGAAACAAGTTGTAGGTACAAAGTATTTTGTGAAGTACTTCGAATTAGTACAGCTTTAGATACTCCTAATTTTTAAATTATGCTAAATAAAATTACTTTGTCACCATGCTTTACTAGTATTACCACTACACTACAAATGCGTTTGTAAAATATTTTTCGAAAGATTTAATATTAACGCAGAATTGCAGTTACTTGAATTGCAAAGCTATTCAATTAAAAGGGAAATAATTTAGTGAACATAGAGCCAGTACACAAATAACACTAAATTGTTCCAGAAAAAAAAGCTTCTCGTGGTACGCACCAATCTGTAACCTCCAGATATATTGTATTATAACAAAAAAAAGACTTTGCACATTTGCACACATCTGGGGATATATCGGTATAATTGAGCTTTAACCGTGCCTGCCGTAAACTGATATGTTAAATAGAAACCAGGATTGTCTCAAAAAAGGATTAAAATATATTGATTTTGTAGTAATTTATAAGACTCTCCGCGCGTATATAAAATGCGTAATTAGAAACACCTCAAGATGTATCCAGAATATTACTGAACAACCACAGCAGTTTCAGACAAAGAGAAAACTACTCTACGTTACAAATAAAAAACCTGCTGGACGAAATATCGACAACATGGAGTTAACCTTTATCCCGCTAAGCACGACTATAATAGCCTTTGTGCCCATTGTAAACCCATATCAACCTTCGAGTAACTCGCAGGCTTCGAGTATCTCGCAGGCTGAACAGTATTTACATTGTCCGGCTGCTGAAAAGTCATTTTCAGCCAAAACACTCATTTGTCACAAAAGTGGTAAGGTCTTAATTCAAAGAAAGAACAGTCCATTATATATATGTAGCGGGTTAAGGGTTGAACGGTGTTACCGTATCTAATAAAGACGTTATCAAACAGAAAATATTATGCTCTACAAACACAAGTGCAAGTCCACAGGTTATACTTATTACAGGGGCGTTGACAAGAAAGCCCCGATAGTATTACAAGCAAGAAAAATAGTTCATTTTCTAGTAAATTGTTTCTGTATATTAAGCCAAATGAATTTATCTTTGATCAAGGTAACTGATAGACCTAAATAAAACGTAGTACGTTTGAAAACTCAACACTTGGGATTATTTTATTTTCCAGCGTGGTGGAGTTCTCGTGCAAAATGTGTTTTAAATGAAAGAAGTTGAGTAAATCTTATGCAACTGTTTATTGTCATATGTTAACCTTTGGGACAAAGAGACTTGTGTATTACCATAACATACACTCTTGATTTGAACAAAAAAAACAGCGAAATACAAATTATCAAAAATCAAAAATCTTGCTTTTTTAAATGTACTGCGTACATAATAGAGGTTCGTCATAATGAAACTACTTCACCTGTGATTCATTCGTGTTCAGAAGTTAGTTATTACAAGATAAAACATCAGAATTTCCTATCTCGCTGTTTAAATGTGATATTTATATATTATACACAAACATATGACATTTACAACAATTATTTAATTACAATAATACATATTTCAGTTATAATTTAAAAAAGCTATACCGGTTTAATTTTTTGCTTTACTTGACATGTATAAAACATCGAATAGAAAAGTCACGCTAGAGTTTAAATTAGAACATTTTAGATCAGAAGATAAGGCACTTAAATACCTTTACAAAATGTGGATAGGCTACTTAGCGGATCCCTATAAAACTTAAGGGGGCGTAAAACCAAATATCGTTTTATTCGAAATAGAAAAATAATGTTTGCATAAAGCTAGATATCCTATCCATAAATGTACAAACGAACGCTTTTTTGTTTGCAAGTATACTTAAGTATAACGTCGACCATGGCTTATTTGCCTTCGAATCATACTTTAGAACAGACTCATTCTGATCTAGTTTTTAATCCTTATCTAATGCAAATGTTCTCATCATCATATATTGGAATTGGTCTCATTATAGTCTAAAGCAAATGATTCTTGACCAAGTTATCAAGTAGTGGCCTTTATCGAAGCACATATTCTAGAATACTTGTTTCAGTGGAAGAGTGGGGGAGCTGTGTGGGGTTGGTTGGGAGGGGGAAACTGTATGAGCGAGCTTTAAAAGGACTTCTTACAGTACGTGCGGCAGCTATTTGAAACACTGGATACTCACTCATTAGGATACAACTGTCCATCAGATCCACAGATAACTTTGAATCCCGTATTGCAGTTGACGATGGCGATGTTTTGGCAAAATGCATTCTGCATGATCAGCTGTATAGACAGTGTTGTCGGTATTGGCAATGCGGCCGCCGTTGTTTGCAATACCACAGACGTTTTCGTCGCAACAGAATTAGTGGTTGTCGTTTGAGGTTGAATGGCAGCCATTGGTGTTGATTGCCCGGATGATATCGCTGTGGATGCTGGGTGATTGGATGTTGCATGTGACGCATAGCGTATGTAGCAGTAGTATGTGGTTGACAATATCCATGATTGTAAACAAGCAACACGTGGATGGATGTGTGTGTTTCGTGATTATAGTTGTGGTGGTCCAAGATTAACTTGCATCTGGCAACTGCAGAATTCACAGCTGAAAGGAAAGAAATTAATTTTATAAAAAGTATACAGGTATGCATGTAAATATATTCCAACATAAAGTAGATGCATATTTCGAACAAGAAATGTAGCATTCAGCAGGGAAC
>JAWPHD010022968.1:0-23452 GCA_037043455.1 Cyrtodaria siliqua | reverse complement strand
TGCGTAAGAACAGAATATATATGTGTAAGAACTGAATATATATGTATAAGAACTGAATATATATGTGTAAGAACGGAATATATATGTGTAAGAACTGAATATATGCGTAAGAACTGAATATATGCGTAAGAACTGAATATATATGTGTAAGAACTGAATATATATGTGTAAGAACTGAATATATATGCGTAAGAACGGAATATATATGTGTAAGAACTGAATATATATGTGTAAGAACTGAATATATATGTGTTAGAACGGAATATATATGTGTAAGAACTGAATATATATGTGTAAGAACTGAATATATATGTGTAAGAGCTGAATATACATGTGTAAGAACTTAATATATATGCGTAAGAACTGAATATATATGGGTAAGATCTGAATATATGTGTAAGTACTGAACATATATGCGTAAGAATTGAATATATATGCGTAAGAACTGAATATATGCGTAAGAACTGAATATATATGTGTAAGAACTGAATATATATGTGTAAGAACTGAATATATATGTGTTAGAACGGAATATATATGTGTAAGAACTGAATATATTTGTGTAAGAACTGAATATATATGTGTAAGAACTGAATATATATGTGTTAGAACGGAATATATATGTGTAAGAACTGAATATATATGTGTAAGAGCTTAATATATATGTGTAAGAGCTAAATATATATGTGTAAGAACTGAATATATATGCGTAAGAACTGAATATATATGCGTAAGAACTGAATATATATGCGTTAGAACGGAATATATATGCGTAAGAACGGAATATATATGTGTAAGAACTGAATATATTTGTGTAAGAACTGAATATAAATGTGTAAGAACTGAATATATATGCGTAAGAACGGAATATATATGTGTAAGAACTGAATATATTTGTGTAAGAACTGAATATATATGTGTAAGAACTAAATATATATGCGTAAGAACTGAATATATATGTGTAAGAGCTGAATATATATGTGTAAGAACTAAATATATATGCGTAAGAACTGAATATATATGCGTAAGATCGGAATATATGTATAAGAAGTGAATATATGCGTAAAAACTGAATATATATGTGTAAGAACTGAATATATTTGTGTAAGAACTGCATATATATGTGTAAGAACTGAATATATATGCGTAAGAACGGTATATATATGTGTAAGAACTGAATATATATGCGTAAGAACTGCATATATATGTGTAAAATCTGAATATATATGCGTAAGAACTGAATATATGTGAATATATATTTATAAGAACTGAATATATATGTGTAAGAACTGAATATATATGTGTAAGAACTGAATATATATGTGTTAGAACGGAATATATATGCGTAAGAACGGAATATATATGCGTAAGAACGGAATATATATGTGTAAGAACTGAATATATATGTATAAGAACTGAATGTATATGTGTAAGAACTGAATATATATGTGTAAGAACTGAATATATGCATAGGAACGGAATATATGCGTAAGAACTGAATATATTTGTGTAAGAACTGAATATATGTGTTAGAAATGAATATATATGTGTAAGAACTGAATATATATGTGTAAGAACTGAATATACATGTGTAAGAACTGAATATATATGCGTAAGAACTGAATATATATGCGTAAGATCGGAATATATGTGTAAGAACTGAACATATATGCGTAAGAATTGAATATATATGCGTAAGAACTGAATATATGCGTAAGAACAGAATATATATGCGTAAGAACTGAAATATATATGTAAGAACTGAATATATTTGTGTAAGAACTGCATATATATGTGTAAGAACTGAATATATATGTGTAAGAACTGAATATATATGTGTAAGAACTGTATATATATGTGTAAGAACTGAATATATTTGCGTAAGAACTGCATATATATGTGTAAGAATTAAATATATATGCGTAAGAACGGAATATATATGTGTAAGAACTGAATTTATATGCTTAAGAACGGAATATATATGCGTAAGAACTGAATATATATGTGTAAGAACTGAATATATATGTGTAAGAACTGAATATATATGCGTAAGAACAGAATATATATGTGCAAGAACTGAATATATATGTATAAGAACTGAATATATATGTGTAAGAACGGAATATATATGTGTAAGAACTGAATATATGCGTAAGAACTGAATATATGCGTAAGAACTGAATATATATGTGTAAGAACTGAATATATATGTGTAAGAACTGAATATATATGCGTAAGAACGGAATATATATGTGTAAGAACTGAATATATATGTGTAAGAACTGAATATATATGTGTTAGAACGGAATATATATGTGTAAGAACTGAATATATATGTGTAAGAACTGAATATATATGTGTAAGAGCTGAATATACATGTGTAAGAACTTAATATATATGCGTAAGAACTGAATATATATGGGTAAGATCTGAATATATGTGTAAGAACTGAACATATATGCGTAAGAATTGAATATATATGCGTAAGAACTGAATATATGCGTAAGAACTGAATATATATGCGTAAGAACTGAATATATATGTGTAAGAACTGAATATATTTGTGTAAGAACTGAATATATATGTGTAAGAACTGAATATATATGTGTTAGAACGGAATATATATGTGTAAGAACTGAATATATATGTGTAAGAGCTTAATATATATGTGTAAGAGCTAAATATATATGTGTAAGAACTGAATATATATGCGTAAGAACTGAATATATATGCGTAAGAACTGAATATATATGCGTTAGAACGGAATATATATGCGTAAGAACGGAATATATATGTGTAAGAACTGAATATATTTGTGTAAGAACTGAATATATATGTGTAAGAACTGAATATATATGCGTAAGAACGGAATATATATGTGTAAGAACTGAATATATTTGTGTAAGAACTGAATATATATGTGTAAGAACTAAATATATATGCGTAAGAACTGAATATATATGTGTAAGAGCTGAATATATATGTGTAAGAACTAAATATATATGCGTAATAACTGAATATATATGCGTAAGATCGGAATATATGTATAAGAAGTGAATATATGCGTAAAAACTGAATATATATGTGTAAGAACTGAATATATTTGTGTAAGAATTGCATATATATGTGTAAGAACTGAATATATATGCGTAAGAACGGTATATATATGTGTAAGAACTGAATATATATGTGTAAGAACTGAATATATATGTGTAAGAACTGAATATATATGTGTTAGAACGGAATATATATGTGTAAGAACTGAATATATTTGTGTAAGAACTGAATATATATGTGTAAGAACTGAATATATATGTGTTAGAACGGAATATATATGTGTAAGAACTGAATATATATGTGTAAGAGCTTAATATATATGTGTAAGAGCTAAATATATATGTGTAAGAACTGAATATATATGCGTAAGAACTGAATATATATGCGTAAGAACAGAATATATATGCGTTAGAACGGAATATATATGCGTAAGAACGGAATATATATGTGTAAGAACTGAATATATTTGTGTAAGAACTGAATATAAATGTGTAAGAACTGAATATATATGCGTAAGAACGGAATATATATGTGTAAGAACTGAATATATTTGTGTAAGAACTGAATATATATGTGTAAGAACTAAATATATATGCGTAAGAACTGAATATATATGTGTAAGAGCTGAATATATATGTGTAAGAACTAAATATATATGCGTAAGAACTGAATATATATGCGTAAGATCGGAATATATGTATAAGAAGTGAATATATGCGTAAAAACTGAATATATATGTGTAAGAACTGAATATATTTGTGTAAGAACTGCATATATATGTGTAAGAACTGAATATATATGCGTAAGAACGGTATATATATGTGTAAGAACTGAATATATATGCGTAAGAACTGCATATATATGTGTAAAAACTGAATATATATGCGTAAGAACTGAATATATGTGAATATATATGTATAAGAACTGAATATATATGTGTAAGAACTGAATATATATGTGTAAGAACTGAATATATATGTGTTAGAACGAAATATATATGCGTAAGAACGGAATATATATGCGTAAGAACGGAATATATATGTGTAAGAACTGAATATATATGTATAAGAACTGAATGTATATGTGTAAGAACTGAATATATATGTGTAAGAACTGAATATATGCATAGGAACGGAATATATGCGTAAGAACTGAATATATTTGTGTAAGAACTGAATATATGTGTTAGAAATGAATATATATGTGTAAGAACTGAATATATATGTGTAAGAACTGAATATACATGTGTAAGAACTGAATATATATGCGTAAGAACTGAATATATATGCGTAAGATCGGAATATATGTGTAAGAACTGAACATATATGCGTAAGAATTGAATATATATGCGTAAGAACTGAATATATGCGTAAGAACAGAATATATATGCGTAAGAACTGAAATATATATGTAAGAACTGAATATATTTGTGTAAGAACTGCATATATATGTGTAAGAACTGAATATATATGTGTAAGAACTGAATATATATGTGTAAGAACTGTATATATATGTGTAAGAACTGAATATATTTGCGTAAGAACTGCATATATATGTGTAAGAATTAAATATATATGCGTAAGAACGGAATATATATGTGTAAGAACTGAATTTATATGCTTAAGAACGGAATATATATGCGTAAGAACTGAATATATATGTGTAAGAACTGAATATATATGTGTAAGAACTGAATATATATGCGTAAGAACAGAATATATATGTGTAAGAACTGAATATATATGTATAAGAACTGAATATATATGTGTAAGAACGGAATATATATGTGTAAGAACTGAATATATGCGTAAGAACTGAATATATGCGTAAGAACTGAATATATATGTGTAAGAACTGAATATATATGTGTAAGAACTGAATATATATGCGTAAGAACGGAATATATATGTGTAAGAACTGAATATATATGTGTAAGAACTGAATATATATGTGTTAGAACGGAATATATATGTGTAAGAACTGAATATATATGTGTAAGAACTGAATATATATGTGTAAGAGCTGAATATACATGTGTAAGAACTTAATATATATGCGGAAGAACTGAATATATATGGGTAAGATCTGAATATATGTGTAAGAACTGAACATATATGCGTAAGAATTGAATATATATGCGTAAGAACTGAATATATGCGTAAGAACTGAATATATATGCGTAAGAACTGAATATATATGTGTAAGAACTGAATATATTTGTGTAAGAACTGAATATATATGTGTAAGAACTGAATATATATGTGTTAGAACGGAATATATATGTGTAAGAACTGAATATATATGTGTAAGAGCTTAATATATATGTGTAAGAGCTAAATATATATGTGTAAGAACTGAATATATATGCGTAAGAACTGAATATATATGCGTAAGAACTGAATATATATGCGTTAGAACGGAATATATATGCGTAAGAACGGAATATATATGTGTAAGAACTGAATATATTTGTGTAAGAACTGAATATATATGTGTAAGAACTGAATATATATGCGTAAGAACGGAATATATATGTGTAAGAACTGAATATATTTGTGTAAGAACTGAATATATATGTGTAAGAACTAAATATATATGCGTAAGAACTGAATATATATGTGTAAGAGCTGAATATATATGTGTAAGAACTAAATATATATGCGTAAGAACTGAATATATATGCGTAAGATCGGAATATATGTATAAGAAGTGAATATATGCGTAAAAACTGAATATATATGTGTAAGAACTGAATATATTTGAGTAAGAACTGCATATATATGTGTAAGAACTGAATATATATGCGTAAGAACGGTATATATATGTGTAAGAACTGAATATATATGCGTAAGAACTGCATATATATGTGTAAAAACTAAATATATATGCGTAAGAACTGAATATATGTGAATATATATGTATAAGAACTGAATATATATGTGTAAGAACTGAATATATATGTGTAAGAACTGAATATATATGTGTTAGAACGGAATATATATGCGTAAGAACGGAATATATATGCGTAAGAACGGAATATATATGTGTAAGAACTGAATATATATGTATAAGAACTGAATGTATATGTGTAAGAACTGAATATATATGTGTAAGAACTGAATATATGCATAGGAACGGAATATATGCGTAAGAACTGAAAATATTTGTGTAAGAACTGAATATATGTGTTAGAAATGAATATATATGTGTAAGAACTGAATATATATGTGTAAGAACTGAATATATATGTGTAAGAGCTGAATATATATGCGTAAGAACTGAATATATGCGTAAGAACTGAATATATGCGTAAGAACTGAATATATGCGTATAAGAACTGAATGTATATGTGTAAGAACTGAATATATATGTGTAAGAACTGAATATATGCATAAGAACGGAATATATGCGTAAGAACTGAATATATATGTGTAAGAACTGAATATATATGTGTTAGAAATGAATATATATGTGTAAGAACTGAATATATATGTGTAAGAACTGAATATATATGTGTAAGAGATGAATATATGCGTAAGAACTGAATATATGCGTAAGAACTGAATATATACGTAAGAACTGAATATATGCGTAAGAACTGAATATATATGTGTAAGAACTGAATATATTTGTGTAAGAACTGCATATATATGTGTAAGAACTGAATATATATGTGTAAGAACTGAATATATTTGTGTAAGAACTGCATATATATGTGTAAGAACTGAATATATATGCGTAAGAAAGAAATATATATGTGTAAGAACTGAATATATATGTGTAAGAACTGAATATATATTTGTTAGAACTGAATATATATGTGTAAGAACTGAATATATATGTGTAAGAACTGAATATATATGGGTAAGAGCTGAATATATATGTGTAAGTACTGAATATATATGCGTAAGAACTGAATATATATGCGTAAGATCGGAATATATGTGTAAGTACTGAACATATATGCGTAAGAATTGAATATATATGCGTAAAAACTGAATATATGCGTAAGAACTGAATATATGCGTAAGAACTGAATATATATGTGTAAGAACTGAATATATTTGTGTAAGAACTGCATATATATGTGTAAGAACTGAATATATATGCGTAAGGACGGAATATATATGTGTAAGAACTGCATATATATGTGTCAGAACTGAATATATATGTGTTAGAACGGAATATATATGTGTAAGAGCTAATAAATATGTGTAAGAACTGAATATATATGCGTAAGAACTGAATATATATGCGTAAGATCGGAATATATGTGTAAGACCTGGACATATATGCGTAAGAATTGAATATATATGCGTAAGAACTGAATATATATGTGTAAGAACTGAATTTATATGCTTAAAACGGAAAATATATGCGTAAGAACCGAATATATATGTGTAAGAACTCAATATATGCGTAAGAACTGAATATATGCGTAAGAACTGAATATATATGTGTAAGAACTGAATATATTTGTGTAAGAACTGCATGTAAGAACTGAATATATATGCGTAAGAACGGAATATATATGTGTAAGAACTGAATATATATGTGTAAGAACTGAATATATATGTGTTAGAACGGAATATATATGTGTAAGAACTGAATATATATGTGTAAGAACTAAATATATGTGTAAGAGCTAAATATACATGTGTAAGAACTGAATATATATGCGTAAGAACTGAATATATATGCGTAAGATCGGAATATATGTGTAAGAACTGGACATATATGCGTAAGAATTGAATATATATGCGTAAGAACTGAATATATGTGTAAGAACTGAATATATGAGTAAAAACTGAATATATATGTGTAAGAACTGAATATATTTGCGTAAGAACTGCATATATATGTGTAAGAATTGAAAATATATGCGTAAGAACGGAATATATATGTGTAAGAACTGAATTTATATGCTTAAGAACGGAATATATATGCGTAAGAACTGAATATATATGTGTAAGAACTGAATATATATGTGTAAGAACTGAATATATATGCGTAAGAACGGAATATATATGTGTAAGAACTGAATATATATGTATAAGAACTGAATATATATGTGTAAGAACGGAATATATAGGTGTAAGAACTGAATATATGCGTAAGAACTGAATATATGCGTAAGAACTGAATATATATGTGTAAGAACTGAATATATATGCGTAAGAACGGAATATATATGTGTAAGAACTGAATATATGTGTAAGAACTGAATATATATCTGTTAGAACTGAATATATATGTGTAAGAACTGAATATATATGTGTAAGAACTGAATATATATGTGTAATTGCTGAATATACATGTGTAAGAACTGAATATATATGCGTAAGAACTGAATATATATGCGTAAGAACTGAATATATGCGTAAGAACTGAAAATATATGCGTAAGAACTGAATATATATATGTAAGAACTGAATATATTTGTGTAAGAACTGCATATATATGTGTAAGAACTGAATATATATGTGTAAGAACTGAATATATATGTGTTAGAACGGAATATATATGTGTAAGAACTGAATATATATGCGTAAGAACGGAATATATATGTGTAAGAACTGAATATATATGTGTAAGAACTGAATATATATGTGTTAGAACTGAATATATATGTGTAAGAACTGAATATATATGTGTAAGAACTGAATATATATGTGTAAGAGCTGAATATATATGTGTAAGAACTGAATATATATGCGTAAGAACTGAATATATATGGGTAAGATCGGAATATATGTGTAAGAACTGAACATATATGCGTAAGAATTGAATATATATGCGTAAGAACTGAATATATGCGTAAGAACTGAATATATGCGTAAGAACTGAATATATATGTGTAAGACCTGAATATATTTGTGTAAGAACTGCATATATATGTGTAACATTTGAATATATATGCGTAAGAACGGAATATATATGTGTAAGAACTGAATATATATGTGTAAGAACTGAATATATATGCGTAAGAACTAAATATATATGCGTAAGAACTGAATATATATGCGTAAGAACTGAATATATATGTGTAAGAACTGAATATATATGTGTAAGAACTGAATATATATGCGTAAGAACGGAATATATATGTGTAAGAACTGAATATATATGTGTAAGAACTGAATATATATGTGTTAGAACGGAATATATATGCGTAAGAACTGAATATATATGCGTAAGAACGGAATATATATGTGTAAGAACTGAATATATATGTGTGAGAACTGAATATATATGTGTTAGAACTGAATATATATGTGTAAGAACTGAATATATATGTGTTAGAACTGAATATATATTTGTAAGAACTGAATATATATGTGTAAGAACTGAATATATGTGTAAGAACTGAATATATATGTGTAAGAACTGAACATATATGTGTAAGAGCTGAATATATATGTGTAAGAACTGAATATATATGCGTAAGAACTGAATATATATGCGTAAGATCGGAATATATGTGTAAGAACTGAACATATATGCGTAAGAATTGAATATATACGCGTAAGAACTGAATATATGCGTAAGAACTGAATATATGCGTATGAACGGAATATATATGTGTAAGAACTGAATATATTTGTGTAAGAACTGCATATATATGTGTAAGAACTGAATATATATGCGTAAGAACGGTATATATATATGTGTAAGAACTGAATATATATGTGTAAGAACTGCATATATATGTGTAAGAACTGAATATATATGCGTAAGAACTGAATATATATGTGTAAGAACTGAATATATATGTATAAGAACTGAATATATATGTGTAAGAACGGAATATATATTTGTAAGAACTGAATATATATGTGTAAGAACTGAATATATATGTGTTAGAACGGAATATATATGCGTAAGAACGGAATATATATGCGTAAGAACGGAATATATATGTGTAAGAACTGAATATATATGTATAAGAACTGAATGTATATGTGTAAGAACTGAATATATATGTGTAAGAACTGAATATATGCATAAGAACGGAATATATGCGTAAGAACTGAATATATATGTGTAAGAACTGAATATATATGTGTTAGAAATGAATATATATGTGTAAGAACTGAATATATATGTGTAAGAACTGAATATATATGTGTAAGAGATGAATATATGCGTAAGAACTGAATATATGCGTAAGAACTGAATATATACGTAAGAACTGAATATATGCGTAAGAACTGAATATATATGTGTAAGAACTGAATATATTTGTGTAAGAACTGCATATATATGTGTAAGAACTGAATATATATGCGTAAGAAAGAAATATATATGTGTAAGAACTGAATATATATGTGTAAGAACTGAATATATATGTGTTAGAACTGAATATATATGTGTAAGATCTGAATATATATGTATAAGAACTGAATATATATGTGTAAGAGCTGAATATACATGTGTAAGAATTGAATATATATGCGTAAGAACTGAATATATATGCGTAAGATCGGAATATATGTGTAAGAACTGAACATATATGCGTATGAAATGAATATATATGCGTAAGAACTGAATATATATATGGAAGAACTGAATATATTTGTGTAAGAACTGCATATATATGTGTAAGAACTGAATATATATGTGTAAGAACTGAATATATATGTGTTAGAACGGAATATATATGTGTAAGAACTGAATATATATGCGTAAGAACTGAATATATATGTGTAAGAACTGAATATATATGTGTAAGAACTGAATATATATGTGTTAGAACTGAATATATATGTGTAAGAACTGAATATATATGTGTAAGAACTGAATATATATGTGTAAGAGCTGAATATATATGTGTAAGAACTGAATATATATGCGTAAGAACTGAATATATATGCGTAAGATCGGAATATATGTGTAAGAACTGAACATATATGCGTAAGAATTGAATATGTATGCGTAAGAACTGAATATATGCGTAAGAACTGAATATATGCGTAAGAACTGAATATATATGTGTAAGACCTGAATATATTTGTGTAAGAACTGCATATATATGTGTAACAACTGAATATATATGCGTCAGAACGGAATATATATGTGTAAGAACTGAATATATATGTGTAAGAACTGAATATATATGCGTAAGAACTAAATATATATGCGTAAGAACTGAATATATATGCATTAGAACTGAATATATATGTGTAAGAACTGAATATATATGTGTAAGAACTGAATATATATGCGTAAGAACGGAATATATATGTGTTAGACCGGAATATATATGTGTAAGAACTGAATATATATGCGTAAGAACGGAATATATATGTGTAAGAACTGAATATATATGTGTAAGAACTGAATATATATGTGTTAGAACTGAATATATATGTGTAAGAACTGAATATATATGTGTTAGAACGGAATATATATGTGTAAGAACTGAATATATATGTGTTAGAACGGAATATATATGTGTTAGAACTGAATATATATGTGTAAGATCTGAATATATATGTATAAGAAATGAATATATATGTGTAAGAACGGAATATATATGTGTAAGAACTGAATATATGCGTTGGAACTGAATAATTGCGTAAGAACTGAATATATATGTGTAAGAATTGAATATATATGTGTGAGAACGGAATATATATGTGTAAGAACTGAATATATATGTGTAAAAACTGAATATATATGTGTAAGAGCTGAATATACATGTGTAAGAACTGAATATATATGCGTAAGAACTGAATATATATGCGTAAGATCGGATTATATGTGTAAGAACTGAACATATATGCGTAAGAATTGAATATATATGCGTAAGAACTGAATATATATGCGTAAGAACTGAATATATATATGTAAGAACTGAATATATATGTTTAAGAACTGAAAATATATGTGTAAGAACTGAATATATATGTGTTAGAACGGAATATATATGTGTACGAACTGAATATATATGTGTAAGAGCTGAATATATATGTGTAAGTACTGAATATATATGCGTAAGAACTGAATATATATGCGTAAGATCGGAATATATGTGTAAGAACTGAACATATATGCGTAAGAATTGAATATATATGCGTAAAAACTGAATATATGCGTAAGAACTGAATATATGCGTAAGAACTGAATATATATGTGTAAGAACTGAATATATTTGTGTAAGAATTGCATGTAAGAACTGAATATATATGCGTAAGAACGGAATATATATGTGTAAGAACTGAATATATATGTGTAAGAACTGAATATATATGTGTTAGAACGGAATATATATGTGTAAGAACTGAATATATATGTGTAAGAACTAAATATATGTGTAAGAGCTAAATATATATGTGTAAGAACTGAATATATATGCGTAAGAACTGAATATATATGCGTAAGATCGGAATATATGTGTAAGAACTGGACATATATGCGTAAGAATTGAATATATATGCGTAAGAACTGAATATATGTGTAAGAACTGAATATATGCGTAAAAACTGAATATATATGTGTAAGAACTGAATATATTTGCGTAAGAACTGCATATATATGTGTAAGAATTGAAAATATATGCGTAAGAACGGAATATATATGTGTAAGAACTGAATTTATATGCTTAAGAACGGAATATATATGCGTAAGAACTGAATATATATGTGTAAGAACTGAATATATATGTGTAAGAACTGAATATATATGCGTAAGAACGGAATATATATGTGTAAGAACTGAATATATATGTATAAGAACTGAATATATATGTGTAAGAACGGAATATATAGGTGTAAGAACTGAATATATGCGTAAGAACTGAATATATGCGTAAGAACTGAATATATATGTGTAAGAACTGAATATATATGCGTAAGAACGGAATATATATGTGTAAGAACTGAATATATGTGTATGAACTGAATATATATCTGTTAGAACTGAATATATATGTGTAAGAACTGAATATATATGTGTAAGAACTGAATATATATGTGTAATTGCTGAATATACATGTGTACGAACTGAATATATATGCGTAAGAACTGAATATATATGCGTAAGATAGGAATGTATGTGTAAGAACTGAACATATATGCGTATGAATTGAATATATATGCGTAAGAACTGAATATATGCGTAAGAACTGAATATATATTTGTCAGAACTGAATATATTTGTGCAAGAAATGCATATATATGTGTAAGAACAGAATATATATGCGTAAGAAAGAAATATATATGTGTAAGAACTGAATATATATGTGTAAGAACTGAATATATATGTGTTAGAACTGAATATATATGTGTAAGATCTGAATATATATGTATAAGAATTGAATATATATGTGTAAGAGCTGAATATACATGTGTAAGAACTGAATATATATGCGTAAGAACTGAATATATATGCGTAAGATCGGAATATATGTGTAAGAACTGAACATATATGCGTATGAATTGAATATATATGCGTAAGAACTGAATATATATATGTATGAACTGAATATATACGTGTAAGAACTGAATATATATGTGTTAGAACGGAATATATATGTGTAAGAACTGAATATATATGCGTAAGAATGGAATATATATGTGTAAGAACTGAATATATATGTGTAAGAACTGAATATATGTGTTAGAACTGAATATATATGTGTAAGAACTGAATATATATGTGTAAGAACTGAATATATATGTGTAAGAGCTGAATATATATGTGTAAGAACTGAATATATATGCGTAAGAACTGAATATATATGCGTAAGATCGGAATATATGTGTAAGAACTGAACATATATGCGTAAGAATTGAATATATATGCGTAAGAACTGAATATATGCGTAAGAACTGAATATATGCGTAAGAACTGAATATATATGTGTACGACCTGAATATATTTGTGTAAGAACTGCATATATATGTGTAACAACTGAATATATATGCGTAAGAACGGAATATATATGTGTAAGAACTGAATATATATGTGTAAGAACTGAATATATATGCGTAAGAACTAAATATATATGCGTAAGAACTGAATATATATGCGTAAGAACTGAATATATGTGTAAGAACTGAATATATATGTGTAAGAACTGAACATATATGTGTAAGAGCTGAATATATATGTGTAAGAACTGAATATATATGCGTAAGAACTGAATATATATGCGTAAGATCGGAATATATGTGTAAGAACTGAACATATATGCGTAAGAATTGAATATATACGCGTAAGAACTGAATATATGCGTAAGAACTGAATATATGCGTATGAACGGAATATATATGTGTAAGAACTGAATATATTTGTGTAAGAACTGCATATATATGTGTAAGAACTGAATATATATGCGTAAGAACGGTATATATATATGTGTAAGAACTGAATATATATGTGTAAGAACTGCATATATATGTGTAAGAACTGAATATATATGCGTAAGAACTGAATATATATGTGTAAGAACTGAATATATATGTATAAGAACTGAATATATATGTGTAAGAACGGAATATATATTTGTAAGAACTGAATATATATGTGTAAGAACTGAATATATATGTGTTAGAACGGAATATATATGCGTAAGAACGGAATATATATGCGTAAGAACGGAATATATATGTGTAAGAACTGAATATATATGTATAAGAACTGAATGTATATGTGTAAGAACTGAATATATATGTGTAAGAACTGAATATATGCATAAGAACGGAATATATGCGTAAGAACTGAATATATATGTGTAAGAACTGAATATATATGTGTTAGAAATGAATATATATGTGTAAGAACTGAATATATATGTGTAAGAACTGAATATATATGTGTAAGAGATGAATATATGCGTAAGAACTGAATATATGCGTAAGAACTGAATATATGCGTAAGAACTGAATATATGCGTAAGAACTGAATATATATGTGTAAGAACTGAATATATTTGTGTAAGATCTGCATATATATGTGTAAGAACTGAATATATATGCGTAAGAAAGAAATATATATGTGTAAGAACTGAATATATATGTGTAAGAACTGAATATATATGTGTTAGAACTGAATATATATGTGTAAGATCTGAATATATATGTATAAGAACTGAATATATATGTGTAAGAGCTGAATATACATGTGTAAGAACTGAATATATATGCGTAAGAACTGAATATATATGCGTAAGATCGGAATATATGTGTAAGAACTGAATATATATGTGTAAGAACTGAACATATATGTGTAAGAGCTGAATATATATGTGTAAGAACTGAATATATATGCGTAAGAACTGAATATATATGCGTAAGATCGGAATATATGTGTAAGAACTGAACATATATGCGTAAGAATTGAATATATACGCGTAAGAACTGAATATATGCGTAAGAACTGAATATATGCGTATGAACGGAATATATATGTGTAAGAACTGAATATATTTGTGTAAGAACTGCATATATATGTGTAAGAACTGAATATATATGCGTAAGAACGGTATATATATATGTGTAAGAACTGAATATATATGTGTAAGAACTGCATATATATGTGTAAGAACTGAATATATATGCGTAAGAACTGAATATATATGTGTAAGAACTGAATATATATGTATAAGAACTGAATATATATGTGTAAGAACGGAATATATAGGTGTAAGAACTGAATATATGCGTAAGAACTGAATATATGCGTAAGAACTGCATATATATGTGTAAGAACTGAATATATATGCGTAAGAAAGAAATATATATGTGTAAGAACTGAATATATATGTGTAAGAACTGAATATATATGTGTTAGAACTGAATATATATGTGTAAGATCTGAATATATATGTATAAGAACTGAATATATATGTGTAAGAGCTGAATATACATGTGTAAGAACTGAATATATATGCGTAAGAACTGAATATATATGCGTAAGATCGGAATATATGTGTAAGAACTGAATATATATGTGTAAGAACTGAACATATATGTGTAAGAGCTGAATATATATGTGTAAGAACTGAATATATATGCGTAAGAACTGAATATATATGCGTAAGATCGGAATATATGTGTAAGAACTGAACATATATGCGTAAGAATTGAATATATACGCGTAAGAACTGAATATATGCGTAAGAACTGAATATATGCGTATGAACGGAATATATATGTGTAAGAACTGAATATATTTGTGTAAGAACTGCATATATATGTGTAAGAACTGAATATATATGCGTAAGAACGGTATATATATATGTGTAAGAACTGAATATATATGTGTAAGAACTGCATATATATGTGTAAGAACTGAATATATATGCGTAAGAACTGAATATATATGTGTAAGAACTGAATATATATGTATAAGAACTGAATATATATGTGTAAGAACGGAATATATAGGTGTAAGAACTGAATATATGCGTAAGAACTGAATATATGCGTAAGAACTGAATATATATGTGTAAGAACTGAATATATATGCGTAAGAACGGAATATATATGTGTAAGAACTGAATATATGTGTATGAACTGAATATATATCTGTTAGAACTGAATATATATGTGTAAGAACTGAATATATATGTGTAAGAACTGAATATATATGTGTAAGAACTGAATATATATGCGTAAGAACTAAATATATATGCGTAAGAACTGAATATATATGCGTAAGAACTGAATATATATGTGTAAGAACTGAATATATATGTGTAAGAACTGAATATGTATGTGTTAGAACTGAATATATATGTGTAAGAACTGAATATATATGTGTAAGAACTGAATATATATGTGTTAGAACGGAATATATATGTGTAAGAACTGAATATATATGTGTTAGAACGGAATATATATGTGTTAGAACTGAATATATATGTGTAAGATCTGAATATATATGTATAAGAAATGAATATATATGTGTAAGAACGGAATATATATGTGTAAGAACTGAATATATGCGTACGAACTGAATATATGCGTAATAACTGAATATATATGTGTAAGAATTGAATATATATGTGTTAGAACGGAATATATATGTGTAAGAACTGAATATATATGTGTAAAAACTGAATATATATGTGTAAGAGCTGAATATACATGTGTAAGAACTGAATATATATATGCGTAAGAACTGAATATATATGCGTAAGATCGGAATATATGTGTAAGAACTGAACATATATGCGTAAGAATTGAATATATATGCGTAAGAACTGAATATATATGCGTAAGAACTGAATATATATATGTAAGAACTGAATATATATGTTTAAGAACTGAAAATATATGTGTAAGAACTGAATATATATGTGTTAGAACGGAATATATATGTGTAAGAACTGAATATATATGTGTAAGGGCTGAATATATATGTGTAAGTACTGAATATATATGCGTAAGAACTGAATATATATGCGTAAGATCGGAATATATGTGTAAGAACTGAACATATATGCGTAAGAATTGAATATATATGCGTAAAAACTGAATATATGCGTAAGAACTGAATATATGCGTAAGAACTGAATATATATGTGTAAGACCTGAATATATTTGTGTAAGAACTGCATGTAAGAACTGAATATATATGCGTAAGAACTGAATATATATGTGTAAGAACTGAATATATATGTGTTAGAACGGAATATATATGTGTAAGAACTGTATATATATGTGTAAGAACTAAATATATGTGTAAGAGCTAAATATATATGTGTAAGAACTGAATATATATGTGTAAGAACTGAATATATATGCGTAAGAACTGAATATATATGTGTAAGAACTGAATATATATGTGTTAGAACGGAATATATATGTGTAAGAACTGAATATATATGCGTAAGAACGGAATATATATGTGTAAGAACTGAATATATGTGTATGAACTGAATATATATCTGTTAGAACTGAATATATATGTGTAAGAACTGAATATATATGTGTAAGAACTGAATATATATGTGTAATTGCTGAATATACATGTGTAAGAACTGAATATATATGCGTAAGAACTGAATATATATGCGTAAGATCGGAATGTATGTGTAAGAACTGAACATATATGCGTATGAATTGAATATATATGCGTAAGAACTGAATATATGCGTAATAACTGAATATATATGTGTACGAACTGAATATATATGTGTAAGAATTGAATATATATGCGTAAGAACGGAATATATATGTGTAAGAACTGAATATATATGTGTAAGAACTGAATATATATGAGTAAGAACTGAATTTATATGCTTAAGAACGGAATATATATGCGTAAGAACTGAATATATATGTGTAAGAACTGAATATTTATGTGTAAGAACTGAATATATATGCGTAAGAGCGGAATATATATGTGTAAGAACTGAATATATATTTATAAGAACTGAATATATATGTGTAAGAACGGAATATATAGGTGTAAGAACTGAATATATGCGTAAGAACTGAATATATGCGTAAGAACTGAATATATATGTGTAAGAACTGAATATATATGCGTAAGAATGGAATATATATATGTAAGAACTGAATATATGTGTAAGAACTGAATATATATCTGTTAGAACTGAATATATATGTGTAAGAACTGAAAATATGTGTAAGAACTGAATATATATGTGTAATTGCTGAATATACATGTGTAAGAACTGAATATATATGCGTAAGAACTGAATATATATGCGTAAGATCGGAATATATGTGTAAGAACTGAACATATATGCGTATGAATTGAATATATATGCGTAAGAACTGAATATATGCGTAAGAACTGAATATATATATGTAATAACTGAATATATTTGTGTAAGAACTGCATATATATGTGTAAGAACTGAATATATATGTGTAAGAACTGAATATATATGTGTTAGAACGGAATATATATGTGTAAGAACTAATATATATGCGTAAAAACGGAATATATATGTGTAAGAACTGAATATATATGTGTAAGAACTGAATATATATGTGTAAGAACTGAACATATATGTGTTAGAACGGAATATATATGTGTAAGAACTGAATATATATGCGTAAGAACGGAATATATATGTATAAGAACTGAATATATATGTGTTCGAACGGAATATATATGTGTAAGAACTGAATATATATGTGTAAGAACTGAATATATATGTGTAAGAACTGAATATATATGTGTTAGCACTGAATATATATGTTAAGAACTGAATATATATGTGTAGGAACTGAATATATGTGTAAGAGCTGAATATATATGTGTAAGAACTGAATATATATGTGTTAGAACGGAATATATATGTGTAAGAACTCAATATATATGCTTAAGAACGGAATATATATGTGTTAGAACGGAATATATATGTGTAAGAACTGAATATATATGCGTAAAAACGGAATATATATGTGTAAGAACTGAATATATATGTGTAAGAACTGAATATATATGTGTAAGAACTGAACATATATGTGTTAGAACGGAATATATATGTGTAAGAACTGAATATATATGCGTAAGAACGGAATATATATGTGTAAGAACTGAATATATATGTGTTAGAACGGAATATATATGTGTAAGAACTGAATATATATGTGTAAGAACTGAATATATATGTGTAAGAACTGAATATATATGTGTTAGCACTGAATATATATGTTAAGAACTGAATATATATGTGTAAGAACTGAATATATGTGTAAGAGCTGAATATATATGTGTAAGAACTGAATATATATGTGTTAGAACGGAATATATATGTGTAAGAACTGAATATATATGCTTAAGAACGGAATATATATGTATAAGAACTGAATATATATGTGTAAGAACTGAATATTTATGTGTAAGAACTGAATATATGCATACGAACGAAATATATGCGTAAGAACTGAATATATATGTGTAAGAACTGAATATATATGTGTTAGAACTGAATATATATGTGTAAGAACTGAATATATATGTGTAAGAACTGAATATATATGTGTAAGAGCTGAATATATATGCGTAAGAACTGAATATATGCGTAAGAACTGAATATATGCGTAAGAACTGAATATATATGTGTAAGAACTGAATATATTTGTGTAAGAACTGCATATATGTGTAAGAACTGAATATATATGCGTAAGAAAGGAATATATATGTGTAAGAACTGAATATATATGTGTAAGAACTGAATATATATGTGTTAGAACGGAATATATATGTATAAGAACTGAATATATATGCTTAAGAACGGAATATATATGTGTAAGAACTGAATATATATGTGTAAGAACTGAATATATATGTGTTAGCACTGAATATATATGTTAAGAACTGAATATATATGTGTAAGAACTGAATATATATGCGTAAGAACGGAATATATATGTGTAAGAACTGAATATATATGTGTAAGAACTGAATATATATGCGTAAGAACGGAATATATATGTGTAAGAACTGAATATATATGTATAAGAACTGAATATATATGTGTAAGAACTGAATATTTATGTGTAAGAACTGAATATATGCATACGAACGGAATATATGCGTAAGAACTGAATATATATGTGTAAGAACTGAATATATATGTGTTAGAACTGAATATATATGTGTAAGAACTGAATATATATGTGTAAGAACTGAATATATATGTGTAAGAGCTGAATATATATGCGTAAGAACTGAATATATGCGTAAGAACTGAATATATGCGTAAGAACTGAATATATATGTGTAAGAACTGAATATATTTGTGTAAGAACTGCATATATGTGTAAGAACTGAATATATATGCGTAAGAAAGGAATATATATGTGTAAGAACTGAATATATATGTGTAAGAACTGAATATATATGTGTTAGAACTGAATATATATGTGTAAGAACTGAATATATATGTGTAAGAACTGAATATATATGTGTAAGAGCTGAATATATATGTGTAAGTACTGAATATATATGCGTAAGAACTGAATATATATGCGTAAGATCGGAATATATGTGTAAGAACTGAACATATATGCGTAAGAATTGAATATATATGCGTAAAAACTGAATATATGCGTAAGAACTGAATATATGCGTAAGAACTGAATATATATGTGTAAGAACTGAATATATTTGTGTAAGAACTGCATATATATGTGGAAGAACTGAATATATATGCGTAAGAACGGAATATATATGTGTAAGAACTGAATATATATGTGTAAGACCTGAATATATATGTGTTAGAACGGAATATATATGTGTAAGAACTGAATATATATGTGTAAGAACTGAATATATATGTGTAAGAGCTAAATATATATGTGTAAGAACTGAATATATATGCGTAAGAACTGAATATATATGCGTAAGATCGGAATATATGTGTAAGAACTGGACATATTTCCGTAAGAATTGAATATATATGCGTAAGAACTGAATATATGCGTAAAAACTAAATATATATGTGTAATAACTGAATATAGTTGTGATAGAACTGCATATATATGTGTAAGAATTGAATATATATGCATAAAAACGGAATATATATGTGTAAGAACTGAATATATATGTGTAAGAACTGAATATATATGCGTAAGAACTGAATATATATGCGTAATAACTGAATATATATGCGTAAGAACTGAATTTATATGCTTAAGAACGGAATATATATGCGTAAGAACTGCATATATATGTGTAAGAACTGAATATATATGTGTAAGAACTGAATATATATGCGTAAGAACGGAATATATATTTGTAAGAACTGAATATATATGTATAAGAACTGAATATATATGTGTAAGAACTGAATATATATGTGTAAGAACTGAATATATGCGTAAGAACTGAATATATGCGTAAGAACTGAATATATATGTGTAAGAACTGAATATATATGTGTAAGAACTGAATATATATGCGTAAGAACTGAATATATATGTGTAAGAACTGAATATATATGTGTAAGAACTGAACATATATGTGTAAGAACTGAATATATATGTGTAAGAACTGAATATATATGTGTAAGAACTGAATATATATGTGTTAGAACGGAATATATATGTGTAAGAACTGTATATATATGTGTAAGAACTAAATATATGTGTAAGAGCTAAATATATATGTGTAAGAACTGAATATATATGCGTAAGAACTGAATATATATGCGTAAGATCGGAATATATGTGTAAGAACTGGACATATATGCGTAAGAATTGAATATATATGCGTAAGAACTGAATATATGTGTAAGAACTGAATATATGCGTAAAAACTGAATATATATGTGTAAGAACTGAATATATTTGCGTAAGAACTGCATATATATGTGTAAGAATTGAAAATATATGCGTAAGAACGGAATATATATGTGTAAGAACTGAATTTATATGCTTAAGAACGGAATATATATGCGTAAGAACTGAATATATATGTGTAAGAACTGAATATATATGTGTAAGAACTGAATATATATGCGTAAGAACGGAATATATATGTGTAAGAACTGAATATATATGTATAAGAACTGAATATATATGTGTAAGAACGGAATATATAGGTGTAAGAACTGAATATATGAGTAAGAACTGAATATATGCGTAAGAACTGAATATATATGTGTAAGAACTGAATATATATCCGTAAGAACGGGAATATATATGTGTAAGAACTGAATATATGTGTATGAACTGAATATATATCTGTTAGAACTGAATATATATGTGCAAGAACTGAATATATATGTGTAAGAACTGAATATATATGTGTAATTGCTGAATATACATGTGTAAGAACTGAATATATATGCGTAAGAACTGAATATATATGCGTAAGATCGGAATGTATGTGTAAGAACTGAACATATATGCGTATGAATTGAATATATATGCGTAAGAACTGAATATATGCGTAAGAACTGAATATATATGTGTAAGAACTGAACATATATGTGTAAGAGCTGAATATATATGTGTAAGAACTGAATATATATGCGTAAGAACTGAATATATATGCGTAAGATCGGAATATATGTGTTAGAACTGAACATATATGCGTAAGAATTGAATATATACGCGTAAGAACTGAATATATGCGTAAGAACTGAATATATGCGTAAGAACTGAATATATATGTGTAAGAACTGAATATATATGTGTAAGAACTGAATATATATGTGTAAGAACTGAATATATTTGCGTAAGAACTGCATATATATGTGTAAGAATTGAATATATATGCGTAAGAACGGAATATATATGTGTAAGAACTGAATTTATATGCTTAAGAACGGAATATATATGCGTAAGAACTGAATATATATGTGTAAGAACTGAATATATATGTGTAAGAACTGAATATATATGCGTAAGAACAGAATATATATGTGTAAGAACTGAATATATATGCATAAGAACTGAAT
>JAWPHD010022967.1:17500-23452 GCA_037043455.1 Cyrtodaria siliqua | reverse complement strand
CCCTGTCCACACACAGACACCGCCCGTGCCACACAAATATACCTCCCCTCCACACACATATACCTCCCAGTCCACACACTTAGTACCACCCAGCCACACAAATCTACCTCCCCCATCCCCCACACATAGTACCTCCCATCCACACACATCGACCCCCCCATCCACACACAGCTGACCTCCCCTGCCACTATCATATACCTCCCCTGCCACACACATAGACCGTCCCCTTCCACACACATCTACCTCCACCCACACACATATACCGCCCTTCCACACACATATACCTCTCCTATCCACACACATATACCACCTCGTCCACACACATATACCTCCTACCCACACACATATACCTTCCCATCCACACACATATACCTCTCCCACCCACACACATATACCTCCCATCCACACACACATATCATCCACCAGCCTCGACTGCCCCCCCCCCCCCCGTTCTTCGGCTTGCCCCTGCGCCACTTCAGCGACACCCCACACTAACAGACCTTACTAACCCCCACTCGAACTTAACAACCCTACTACAACATTTCTTCCCCATATCACTATACCAACAAACATCTCTCTAACCGTTCTACACCATAACATACTTACACAACTACCCCATCAATCACTTCCGTACTAGCCACATATATTATAGTTCTTACGCATATATATTCCGTTCTTACACATATATATTCCGTTCTTACACATAAATCTTCCGTTCTTACGCATATATATTCAGTTTTTACGCATCTATTATTCATTTCTTACACATATATGTTCAGTTCTTACGCAAATATATTCAGTTAGTACACCTATATATTCAGTTCTTACACATATATATTCTGTTTCTTACACAAATATATTCCGTTCTTAGACATATATATTCCGTTCTTATACATATATATTCCGTTCTTACACATATATATTCCGTTCTTACACATATATTCCGTTCATACGCATATATATTCCGTTTTTTCGCATATATATTCAGTTTTACGCATATATATTCAGTTCTTACGCATATATATTCAGTTCTTACACATATATATTTAGTTCTTACACATATATATTCAGTTCTTACGCATATATATTCCGTTCTTACACATATATATTCCGTTCTCTACTATATATATTCTGTTCCTACACATATATATTCAGTTCTTACACATGTCTATTCAGTTCTTACACATATATATTCCGTTTCTTACACATATATATTCCGTTCTTACACATATATATTCCGTTCTTACACAATATATTCCGTTCTTACACATATAATAGTTCCGTTCTTACACATATATATTCCGTTCTTAGGCATATATATTCCGTTTCTTACACTTACATATTCCGTACTTACACATATATATTCCGTTCTAACCTATATATATTCCGTTCTTACGCATATATATTCAGTTCTTACGCATATATATTCAGTTCTTACGCATATATATTCAGTTCTTACACATATATATTCAGTCTTACAGATATATATTCAGTTCTTACGCATATATATTCAGTTATTACACATATATGTTCAGTTCTTACGCATATATATTCCGTTCTTACACATATATATTCTTACACATATATTCCGTTCTTACACATATATATTCAGTTTTTACCACTATATAATTCGTTCTTACACATATATATTCCGTTCTTACGCATATATATTCCGTTCTAAACCTATATATATTCCGTTCTTACGCATATATATTCAGTTCTTACGCATATATATTCAGTTCTGTACGCATATATATTCAGTTCTTTACACATATATATTCAGTTCTTACAGATATATATTCAGTTCTTACGCATATATATTCAGTTCTTACGCATATATGTTCAGTTCTTACACATATATATTCATTTCTTACACATATATATTCAGTTCTTACACATATATATTCCGTTCTTACACATATATACACATATATATTCAGTACTTACACATATATTTTCCGTTCTTACACTCACATATTCCTTTCTTACACATATATATTCCGTTCTTACACATATATATTCCGTTCTTACCCATATATATTCAGTTCCTACACATATATATTTAGTTCTTACACATGTCTATTCAGTTCTTACACATATATATTCCGTTCTTACACATATATATTCCGTTCTTACACAGATATATTCCGTTCTTACACATATATATTCCGTTCTTACACATATATATTCCGTTCTTACACATATATATTCCGTTCTTACACATATATATTCCGTTCTTAGGCATATATATTCCGTTTTTACGCATGTATATTCAGTTTTTATGCATATATATTCAGTTCTTACACATATATATTTAGTTCTTACGCATATATATTCAGTTCTTACGCATATATATTCAGTTCTTACACATATATATTCCGTTTTTACACATATATATTCCGATCTTACACATACATATTCCGTTCTAACACATATATATTCCGTTCTTACACGTATATATTCCGTTCTTACACATATATTTTCCATTCTTACACATATATATTCCGTTCTTACACATATATTCTGTTCTTACGCATATATATTCCGTTCTTTCGCATATATATTCAGTTTTAAGCATATACATTCCGATGTTACGCATATATATTCCGTTCTAAAGCATATATATTCAGTTCTTACACATATATATTCAGTTCTTACACAGATATATTCAGTTCTTACGCATATATATTCAGTTCTTAAAAATATATATTCAGTTCTTACACATATATATTCCGTTTTGACACATATATATTCCGTTCTTACACATGTATATTCTGTTCTTACACATATATATTCCGTTCTAACACGTATATATTACGTTCTTACACATGTATATTCCGTTCTTACACATATATATTCCGTTCTTACACATGCATATTCCGTTCTTACACATATATATTCCGTTCTTACACATATATTCCGTTCTTATGCATATATATTCCGTTCTTTCCCATATATATTCATTTTTACGCATATATATTCCGTTCTTACGCATATATATTCAGTTCTTACGCATATATATATTCCGTTCTTACGCATATATATTCAGTTCTTACACATATATATTCAGTTCTTACACATATATATTCAGTTCTTACACATATATATTCAGTTCTGACACATATATATTCCGTCCTTACATATATTTATGCCGTTCTTACACATATATATTCCGTTCTTACACATATATATTCAATTCTTACACATATATATTCACATCTCACACATATATATTCCGTTCTTACACATATATATTCCGTTCTTACACGTACATATTCCGTTCTTATACATATATATTCCGTTCTTACACATATATTTTCCGTTCTTACACATATATATTCCGTTCTTACGCATATATATTCAGTTCTTACACATATATATTCAGTTCTTACACATATATATTCAGTTCTTACGCATATATATTTAGTTCTTACGCATATATATTCATTTCTTACACATATATGTTCATTTCTAACACCTATATATTGCATTCTTACACGTACATATTCCGTTCTTACACATATATACTCCGTTCTTACACATATATATTCAGTTCTTACAAATATATATTCCGTTTTTACACGTATGTATTCCGTTCTTACACATATATATTCCGTTCTTACACATATATTTTCCGTTCTTACTCACATATATTTAGTTCTTACGAATATATATTCCGTTCTTACACATATATATTCCGTTCTTACGCATATATATTCAGTTCTTACGCATATACATTCATTTCTTACTCATATATGTTCAGTTTTACGCATATATATTCAGTTACTACAAATATATATTCCGTTCCTATGCATATATATTCAGTTCTTACACATATATGTTCAGTTCTTACACATATATATTCCGTTCTTACACGTACATATTCCGTTCTTACACATATATTCCGTTCTTACACATATATATTCACTTCTTACACATATATATATTCCGTTCTTACACATATATATTCCGTTCTTACACATATATATTCCGTTCTTACACGTATATATTCCGTTCTTACACATATATGTTCCGTTCTTACACATATATATTCCGTTCTTACACATATATATTCAGTTCTTACGCATATATATTCCGTTCTCACACATATATATTCCGTTCTTACACATATATATTCCGTTTTTACACATATATATTCACTACTTACACATATATATTCCATTCTTACACATATATATTCAGTTCTTACGCATATATATTCAGTTCTTACGCATATATATTCAGTTCTTACACATATATATTCAGTTCTTACACATATATATTCAGTTCTTACACATATATATTCAGTTCTTACACATTTATATTCCGTCCTTACACATATTTATTCCGTTCTTACACATATATATTCCGTTCTTACACATATATATTCCGTTCTTACACATATATATTCCGTTCTTACGCATATATATTCAGTTCTTACACATATATATTCAGTTCTTACATATATATTCAGTTCTTACGCATATATATTCAGTTCTTACACATATATATTCAGTTCTTACACATATATGTTCCGTTTTTACACATATATATTCCGTTCTTACACATATATATTCCGTTCTTACACATATATATTCCGTTCTTACACGTATATATTCCGTTCTTACACATGTATATTCCGTTCTTACACATATATATTCCGTTCTTACACATATATTCCGTTTTTACGCATATATATTCCGTTCTTTCCCATATATATTCAGTTTTACGCAAATATATTCAGTTGTTACGCATATAATTTCAGTTCTTACACATATATATTCCGTTCTTACACATATTTATTCCGTTCTTACAAATATATTATGTTCTTACGCATATGTATTCCGTTCTTTCGCATATATATTCAGTTCTTACACATATATATTCAGTTCTTACGCATATATATTCCGTTCTTATACATATATATTCTTACACTTATATTCCGTTCTTACACATATATATTCAGTTTTTACACATATATATTCCGTTCTTACGCATATATATTCCGTTCTTACGCATACATATTCCGTTCTTACTCATATATATTCATTTCTTACGCATATATATTCAGTTCTTACACATATATATTCCGTTCTTACACATATATATTCCGTTCTTACTCATATATATTCAGTTCTTACACATATATATTCACTACTTACACATATATATTCCGTTCTGACACATATATATTCAGTTCTTGCAGATATATATGCAGTTCTTACGCCTATATATTCAGTTCTAACGCATATATATTCAGTTCTTACGCATATATATTCCGTTCTTACACGTACATATTTCGTTCTTACACATATATATTCCGTTCTTACACATATATATTCCGTTCTTACACATATATATTTAGTACTTACACATATATATTCACTTCTTACGCATATATATTCAGTTCTTACACATATATTCCGTACTTACACATATATACACATATATATTCCGTTCTTACACATACATATTCCGTTCTTACACGTACATATTCCGTTTTTACACATATATATTCCGTTGTTAATCATATATATTCCATTTTTACGCATATATATTCAGTTCTAACTGATATATATTCACTTCTTACACATATATATTCAGTTCTTACACATATATTCCGTTCTTACACATATATACATATATATTCCGTTCTTACACATACATATTCCGTTCTTACACGTACATATTCCGTTTTTACACATATATATTCCGTTGTTACACATATATATTCAGTTCTAAATCATATATATTCAGTTCTTACACATATATATTCAGTTCTTACAAATATATATTCAGTTCTTACACATATATATTCTGTTCTTACACATATATATTCAGTTCTTACACAAATATATTCCGTTCTTACACATATATTCCGTTCTTACACATATATACATATATATTCCGTTCTTACACATATATATTCCGTTCTTACACGTACATATTCCG
>JAWPHD010022967.1:0-2500 GCA_037043455.1 Cyrtodaria siliqua | reverse complement strand
ACATTCCGTTCTTACACATATATATTCCGTTCTTACACGTACATATTCCGTTCTTACGCATATATATTTCGTTCTTACGCATATATGTTCAGTATTACGCATATATATTCAGTTCTTACGCGTATATATTCCTATCTTACACATATATATTCCGTTCTTACGCATATATATTCTTACACATATATTCCGTTCTTACACATATATATTCCGTTCTAACGCATATATATTCCGTTCTTACACATATATATTCCGTTCTTACACGTATATATTCCGTTCTTACACATATACTCTGTTCTTACGCATATATATTCCGTTATTTTGCATATATATTCAGTTTTCGCATATATATTCAGTTCTTACGCATATATATATTCAGTTCTTACGCATATATATTCAGTTCTTACGCATATATATTCAGTTCTTACACATATATATTCAGTTCTTACGCATATATATTCTGTTCTTACACATATATATTCCGTTCTTACACGTATATATTCCGTTCTTACACATATATATTCCGTTCTTACACATATATATTCCGTTCTTACACAAAGATTCCGTTCTTACACATATATATTCCGTTATTTTGCATATATGTTCAGTTTTACGCATATATGTTCAATACTTACGCATATATATTCAGTTCTTACACATATATATTCCGTTTCGTACGCATATATATTCAGTTCTTACACATATATATTCAGTTCTTACGCGTATATATTCCGTTCTTACACATATATATTCCGTTGTTACGCATATATATTCTTACACATATATTCCGTTCTTACACATATATATTCCGTTCTAACGCATATATATTCCGTTCTTACACATATATATTCCGTTCTTACACGTATATATTCCGTTCTTACACATATATATTCCGTTTAAACACATATATATTCCGTTCTTAGACATATATATTCCGTTCTTACGCATATATATTCAGTTCTTACACATATATATTCAGTTCTTACACATATATATTCCGTTCTTACGCATATATATTCCGTTCTTACGCACATATATTCCGTTCTGACGCATATATATTCAGTTCTTACGCATATATATTCAGTTCTTACGCATATATATTTAGTACTTACGCATAAATACTGAGTGCGTACGCATATATATTCAGTTCTTTCGCATATATAATCCGTTCTTACGCATATATATTCAGTTCTTACGCATATATAATAAGTTCTTATGCATATATGTTCAGTTCTTACGCATATATGTTCAGTTCTTACACATATACTTTCAGTTCTTAAGCATATATGTTCAGTTCTTACGCATATATATTCAGTTCTTACGCATATATATTGAATTATTATGCATATATTCAGTTCTTACGCATATATATTCCGTTCTTACACATATATATTCCGTTCTTACATATATTTTCCGTTCTTACGCATATATATTCCATTCTTTCGAATATATATTCAATTTTACGCATATATATTCAGTTCTTACGCATATATATTCAGTTCTTACACATATATATTCAGTTCTTACACATATATATTCAGTTCTTACGCATATATATTCCGTTATTACACATAAATATTCCGTTCTTACGCATATATATTCTTACACATATATTCCGTTCTTACACATATATATTCAGTTCTTACACATATATATTCCGTTCTTACACATATATATTCCGTTCTTACATATATTTTCAGTTCTTACGCGTATATATTCCGTTCTTACACAAATATATTCCGTTCTTACACGTATATATTCCGTTGTTACATATATATATTCCGTTCTTACACATATATATTCCGTTCTTACATATATTTTCCGTTCTTACGCATATATATTCTGTTCTTTCGCATATATATTCAATTTTACGCATATATATTTAGTTCTTACGCATATATATTCTGTTCTTACACATATATATTCAGTTCTTACACATATATATTCAGTTCTTACGCATATATATTCCGTTCTTAGACATATATATTCCGTTCTTACGCATATATATTCAGTTCTTACACATATATATTCAGTTTCTTACAATATATATTCAGTTCTTACACATATATATTCAGTTGTTACACATATATATTCCGTTCTTACACATATATATTCCGTTCTTACACGTACATATTCCATTCTTACGCATATATATTCCGTTCTTACGCATATATGTTCAGTGTAACGCATATATGTTCAGTTCTTACGCATATATATTCCGTTCTTACACATATATATTCCGTTCTTACGCATATATATTCTTACACATATATTCCTTTCTTACACATATATATTCCGTTCTTACACATATATATTCCGTTCTAACGCATATATATTCCGTTCTTACACATATATATTCCGTTCTTACACATATATATTTCGTTCTTACACATAGATATTCCGTTCTTACGCATATATATTCTTACACATATATTCCTTTCTTACACATATATATTCCGTTCTTACACATATATATTCCGTTCTTACGCATATATATTCCGGT
>JAWPHD010022966.1:0-23456 GCA_037043455.1 Cyrtodaria siliqua | reverse complement strand
TATATTCAGTTTCTTACACTTATATATTCCGTTCTTACGCATATATATTCAGTTCTTTCACATATATTCCGTTCTAACCATATATATTCAGTTCTTACACATATATATATCAGTTCTTACACAGTTATATATTTCCGTTCTTTACGCATATAATAATTCAAGTTCGTTCACACATATATATGCAGTTCTTACACAAATATATTCAGCTTCTTACACATATATATTCAGTTCTTACGCATATATTCAGTCTTACGCATATATTCAGTCTTACCGAATATTGTTCAATTCTTACGCATATATGTTCAGTTCTTACACAATTATATTTCAGATCTTACGCATTAATACTTTCCAGTTTCATTACGCATATATATTTAGTTCTCTACACATATATACTTCAGCTCTTAAACATATATTCAGTTCCTTTCTTACAACAGTATCATATTTCAGTTCTTACAAATATATATTCCGTTTCTAACACATATATATTCTTCTTACGCATAATATATTCCGTTCTACACACATATATATTCAGTTCTTTACACATATATATTCAGTTTCTTACACATATATATTCAGTTCTAACACATATATATTCAGTTCTTACACATATATATATTCAGTTCTTACAACATATATATTCAGTTCTAACACATATATATTTCAGTTTCTTACACATATATATTCAATTCTTACACATATATATTCCGTTCTTACGCATATATATTCCGTTCTTTTACGCATATATATTCAGTTCTTAGCACATATATATTCCGTTCTAAACACATATATATCAGTTCTTACACATATATATTCAGATACTTACACTATATATTCCGTTCTTACGCATATATTATTCAGTTCTTACGCATATATATTAGTTCTTAAAAATATTATATATCAGTTCTTACGCATATATATTTCGTTCTTACGCATATTATATTCAGTTCTTACACATATATATTTCAGGTTCTTACACATATATATTCCGTTCCTTTCACATATAGCAATATAATATCAGTTCTTACACATATATATCAGCAGTTCTTACTCATATCTACATATAGTCATATTCTTACGCATATATATATTTCAAGTCTTTACGCAATATATTCCAGTTCTTACACATATATCGATCTTATCATATATTTCAGGTTCTTACGCATATATATTCAGTCTAACACATACTAATTTAGCTCTTAGCACTATATTTAAGTTTCATACACATATATATTCCGTTCTTACGCATATTATTCAGTTCTTACGCACTATAATTCCGATCTTACGCATATATATTCGAGTTCTACGCATATATATTTCAGTTTTTAACCAACTATATAATTTTCCCGTTTCTTACGCATATAATTTAGTTCCTTACACGTATATATTCAGTTCTTACACTAAATATATTCAGTTACTTTACACATATAGTATTCCTGTCTTACGCATATATATTCCGTTCTAATACGCATATATATTCAAGTTCTTATACATATATATTCTGTTTCTTACACATATATATTTCGTTTCTACGCATATATATTCAGTTCTTTACACATATATATTCCGTTCTTACGCATATATATTCAGTTCTTACGCATATATATTCAGTTCTTACTTATCTATATTCAGTTCTTACGCATATATATTCAGTTCTTACGCATATATATTTAGTTCTTACGCATATATATTCAGTTCTTACACATATATATTTCAAGTTCTTACACATAGAATAGTCCGTTCTTACACATATATATTTCAATTCTTACACATATATATGCAGTTCTTACACAAATAATAATTCAGTTCTTGCACATATATATTCAGTTTTTACGCATATATTCAGTTCTTACACATATATTCAGTTCTTACGCATATATATTCATTCTTACGCATATATGTCCAGTTCTTACACACATATATTCTGATATTACGCATATATATTCAGTTCTTACGCATATATATTCATGTTCTTACAAATATATATTTAGCTCTTACCTACATATATATTGAGTTCTTTACACATATATAGTTTCGTTCTTTCGCATATATTCAGTTCTTACACTATATTTCCGATCTTACGCATATATATTTAGTTCTTAACGCATATATATTTCAGTTTTTACATATATATATTCAGTTCTTACACATATATATTCGAGTTTCTTACACATATATATGCAGTTCTTACACAAATATATTCAGTTCTTACCACATATATATTCAGGTTCTTACGACATATATTCAGTTCTTACTCAATATATATTCAGTTCTTACTTTCTTATATATTCAATTCTTACGCATAATATGTTCAGTTCTATACACATATATTCCGATCTTCACGCATATATATTCAGTTCTTACGCATATATTTTCAGTCTTACACATATATTTCAGCGCTTACACATATATATTCAGTTCTTACACATATATATTCAGTTCTTACACATATATATTCAGTTCTACACATATATATTCAGTTCTTACACATATATATTCAGTTCTTTACACATATATATTCCGTTCTTACGCATATATATTCCGTTCTTATCACATATATATTCAGTTCTTACGCCATATATATTCAGTTCTAACACATATATATTCAGTTCTTACACATATATATTCAGTTCTTACGCATATATATTCAGTTCTTAACACATATATATTCCGTTCTAACACATATATATTCAGTTCTTACACATATATATTCAGTTCTTACACATATAATATTCCGTTCTTACGCATATATATTTAGTTCTTACACATATATATTCAGTTATTACACAAATATATTTCAGTTCTACACATATATATCCGTTCTTAACGCATATATATTCCGTTCTAACGCATATATATTCAGTTCTTATACATATATATTCAGTTCTTACACATATATATTCCGTTCTTACGCATATACTATTCAAGTTCTTACACATATATATTCCGTTCTTACGCATATATATTCAGTTCTTACGCATATATATTCAGTTCTTACACATATATATTCAGTTCTTACGCATATATATTCAGTTTCTTACGCATATATATTTAGTTCTTACGCATATATATTCAGTTCTTACACATATATATTCCGTTCTTACACATATATATTCAATTATTACACATATATATTCAGTTCTTACACATATATATTCCGTTCCTTACGCATATATATTCAGTTTCTCACATATAGTATTTAGGCTTCTTACACATATATATTCAGTTCTTACACATATATATTCAGTTCTTACACATATATTATTCCGTTCTAACACATATATATTCAGTTCTAACACATATATATTCAGTTCTTACACATATATATTCAGTACTTACACATATATATTCCGTTCTTTACGCATATATATTCAGTTCTTACGCATATATATTCAGTTCTTAAAAATATATATTCAGTTCTTACGCATATATATTTAGTTCTTACGCATATATATTCAGTTTCTTACACATATATATTCAGTTCTTACACATATATATTCCGTTTCTTACGCATATATATTCAATTCTTACACAATATATATGCAGTTCTTACACAAATATATTCAGTTCTTACACATATATATTCAGTTTTTACGCATATATTCAGTTCTTACACATATATTCAGTTCTTACGCATATATATTCAATTCTTACGCATATATGTCCAGTTCTTACACATATATTCCGATCTTATGCATATATATTCAGTTCTTACGCATATATATTCAGTTCTTACACATATATATTTAGCTCTTACACATATATATTGAGTTCTTACACATATATATTCCGTTCTTACGCATATATTCAGTTCTATTACACATATATTCCGATCTTACGCATATATATTCAATTCCTCACGTATATATATTCAGTTTTTACACATATATATTCCGTTCTTACGCATATATATTTAGTTCTTACACATATATATTCAGTTATTACACAAATTATATTCAGTTCTTACACATATATATTCCGTTCTTACGCATATATATTCCCGTTCTAACGCATATATATTCAGTTCTTACACATATATATTCAGTTCTTAGGACATATATATTCAGTTCTAACACATATATATTCAGTTATTACACATAATATTCAGTTCTTACACATATATATTCAGTTCTTACGCATATATATTCAGTTTCTTACGCATATATATTTAGTTCTTACGCATATATATTCAGTTCTTACACATATATATTCAGTTCTTACACATATATATTCCGTTCTTACGCATATATATTCAATTCTTACACATATATATGCAGTTCTTACACAAATATATTCAGTTCTTACACATATATATTGAGTTTTTACACATATATATTCAGTTATTACACATATATATTCAGTTCTTACACATATATATTCAGTTCTTACGCATATATATTCAGTTCTTACGCATATATATTTAGTTCTTACGCATATATATTCAGTTCTTACACATATATATTCAGTTCTTACACATATATATTCCGTTCTTACGCATATATATTCAAATCTTACACATATATATGCAGTTCTTACACAAATATATTCAGTTCTTACACATATATATTCAGTTCTTACGCATATATATTCAGTTCTTACGCATATATATTTAGTTCTTACGCATATATATTCAGTTCTTACACATATATATTCAGTTCTTACACATATATATTCCGTTCTTACGCATATATATTCAATTCTTACACATATATATGCAGTTCTTACACAAATATATTCAGTTCTTACACATATATATTGAGTTTTTACACATATATTCAGTTCTTACACATATATATTCAGTTATTACACAAATATATTCAGTTCTTACACATATATATTCCGTTCTTACGCATATATATTCCGTTCTAACGCATATATATTCAGTTCTTACACATATATATTCAGTTCTTAGACATATATATTCAGTTCTAACACATATATATTCAGTTATTACACATATATATTCAGTTCTTACACATATATATTCAGTTCTTACGCATATATATTCAGTTCTTACGCATATATATTTAGTTCTTACGCATATATATTCAGTTCTTACACATATATATTCAGTTCTTACACATATATATTCCGTTCTTACGCATATATATTCAATTCTTACACATATATATGCAGTTCTTACACAAATATATTCAGTTCTTACACATATATATTGAGTTTTTACACATATATTCAGTTCTTACACATATATTCAGTTCTTACGCATATATATTCAATTCTTACGCATATATGTCCAGTTCTTACACATATATTCCGATCTTACGCATATATATTCAGTTCTTACCCATATATATTCAGTTCATACACATATATATTCAGCTCTTACACAATTATTCCGATCTTACGCATATATATTCAATTCTTACGCATATATATTCAGTTCTTACTCATATATATTTAGCTCTTACACATATATATTCAGTTCTTACACATATATATTCAGTTCTTACACATATATATTCAGTTCTTACACATATATATTCCGTTTTTACACATATATATTCAATTATTACACATATATATTCAGTTCTTACACATATATATTCCGTTCTTACGCATATATATTCAGTTCTTACACATATATATTTAGCTCTTACACATATATATTCAGTTCTTACACATATATATTCCGTTCTTACGCATATATTCAGTTCTTACACATATATTCCGATCTTACGCATATATATTCAGTTCCTACGCATATATATTCAGTTTTTACACATATATATTCCGTTCTTACGCATATATATTTAGTTCTTACACATATATATTCAGTTATTACACAAATATATTCCGTTCTAACACATATATATTCAGTTCTTACACATATATATTCAGTTCTTACACATATATATTCCGTTCTTACGCATATATATTCAGTTCTTACACATATATGTTCAGTTCTTACACATATATTCCGATCTTACGCATATATATTCAGTTCTTACGCATATATATTCAGTTCTTACACATATATATTCAGCTCTTACACATATATATTCAGTTTTTACACATATATATTCAGTTCTTACACATATATATTCAGTTCTTACGCATATATATTCCGTTCTAACACATATATATTCAGTTCTTACACATATACATTCAGTTCTTACACATATATATTCCGTTCTTACACATATATATTCAGTTCTTACACATATATATTCAGCTCTTACACATATATATTCAGTTCTTACACATATATATTCAGTTCTTACACATATATATTCCGTTCTTACGCATATATATTCCGTTCTAACACATATATATTCAGTTTTTACACATATATGTTCAGTTCTTACATATATATTCCGATCTTACGCATATATATTCAGTTCTTACGCATATATATTCAGTTCTTACACATATATATTGAGCTCTTACACATATATATTCAGTTCTTACACATATATATTCAGTTCTTACACATATATATTCCGTTCTTACGCATATATATTCCGTTCTAACACATATATATTCAGTTCTTACACATATATATTCAGTTCTTACACATATATGTTCAGTTCTTACACATATATATTCCGTTCTTACACATATATATTCAGTTCTTACACATATATATTCAGTTCTTATACATATATATTCAGTTCTTACACATATATATTCAGTTCTTACACATATATATGCAGTTTTTACACATATATATTCAGTTCTTACACATATATATTCAGTTCTTATACATATATATTCAGTTCTTATACATATATATTCAGTTCTTACACATATATATTCCGTTCTTACGCATATATATTCAGTTCTTACACATATATATTCAGTTCTTACGCATATATATTCAGTTCTTACGCATATATATTCCGTTCTTACGCATATATTCAGTTCTTACTCATATATTCAGTTCTTACACATATATATTCAGTTCTTACACATATATATTCAGTTCTTACACATATATATTCAGTTCTTATACATATATATTCAGTTCTTACACATATATATTGTCACAGGATGACCTTAGTGGTTGGGCTAACTCAGGAAAGAATCAATGACGGTGAATGCATTTACATAAGTTTAATGCAACTTTTAAAATATGTTTAATATATATACAATTATCTAAAAAAACAAGCGAATACACAAATGAACTATGAAAAGAATGTTCTCCTGAACGTTTAAGACGTTCTTAGTATTGTTATAAATACTGAATGTCTAAGACACTAAAGTGTTGTTAAAGCTATAACAATGTTGATCTAGCGCGATAACTGTGATGCGCGAGAGCTCATGAAGATGACGATGCGCGAATTCAATGGATGATTGTCATCAAATGCCTTCTGTAAGGGTTGATGACGCGATGCAATGATAGTTAATCTCCACTGAGATTGTGAATGATATTCCTCCAGTGAGGACTGGTAACGGGCCCACCTTGTGTCCCGGGGGTTGTCGTTAGTAAAACCTGGCTGCGCAGGTACGGGGACCGTCTCCACCGCTTGTAACGTTAGTCGTGGAAGCTTAGCTCCACTCCTGGATATCCAAACCTAGATGGCTTACTCCAACCCTGGATGGCTTATATCCTGGATGGCTTATATCCTGGATGGCTTAATTCCAACCCTGGATGGCTTAGGCTGTAATTATACATACGTTTTAGATGTCGGTTGACAAACATAACAATCTTGCATAATTATCATTACCCAAACAAATCATTATTCAATCAATATATGTAAGCTGTACTAATGAGGAGTAGCAATGTATACATATTCTACAACGCCATATGTACGCTATGTACGTCGCTGTTAATCAATGCCCCTAATACATGTAATATAAACATGATCAAATAACTCATATATTACACTCACTGAGTTATGTATGCACGCAATGTTAACAATCGTGTATTACAATCACTGAGTTATACGCCAACGTTAACTAATGCACCTATTATCCACTGTTATCAAATTAATATTGTTTTACAATTACTGATCAATTACAATAATTACATCTAATAAAGTAACTTCACATTCATATGCTAGTCTAAAGTTATGTTTGAGAAACATCAATGCTAACCGGATGTCGTAACCGCCAATCAAGATGGCGCCGCCCACTGAATACAAATATACGATAAAAGTTTAATAAAACTACTAACCACATGTTGCCTGTGAAATTTGCCGTCCAATCTCTGTTCCAACAAAGTACTATCGATGATCCCGGCGAAAGCTAGAAGACAATGGGTTTTATAGCAAACATTACGCCCAAATCATTATTTGCCCCGTTCAGTCCGTGACAAACGTGGCTAAATCTACAGTATTGAATCTACACGCGAGGCCCTTATACAATTTTGCCGTTTAAGGAAAATATACCTATACGTTTACATGCATTAGCACAAAACTAAACTTATGACACGGCCTCTCTGGCGGCCACTTAAAATGTGCACGCTTTTACGTGTTACATGAATAGATCATGAATATTGTGAAATTGTTTCAACTCGAACAATAGATTTTGGGTGTAACCGATACAAGAGCTATATGCGACCAGTACGCTCTACCCGTGACATTTTGTGACAACATCTCCCCACTTAAAGAAAGTGCTACACTTTTAAAATTCAACAAAATGATAATTAATATTTACACGTTAAGAAACTATTAATTCTTCTGAGCAACCGAGCGACAACACGTACAAGCTGATCGCTCAATCGCTTGAGTATGTTAACTATTACCACTGCAGTTATAACCTAACTATAACATGTAAGTACAATTTCAACACTATTCTACAATTGTACACTACCCTGTCGTAACATATACTACTATTGTACAATACACTGCAATACACTATTGTATTAAACCGGTCATTATGTGCGGCGACTTAAATAGTCTGCCCCAATATTATGCTTTCCGCGGTCTATTACTCCGACTTTACGGTTACTAATAACACTACTTCCTGTCACTACAAGAACTCCAACTTTACACATTGCATCCATCGCATTACCAGTATACTGTTTGCGAAATGGAGTAGGGTCTCTCGTTTCCCTAATTGGCTTTGCTAAAGTGTGCTTAAAGCTACACTGCACTACATCTGTTGGTCTCGACTTATCGGACCGAACAGTACTACACTCAGAGTCTAAACGACTTACCTCTCGTTTCTCTGCTACACTAAGCATGCCCGATATGTCTACATCGGCTGCTGTCTCCTTACCTACACTAGTGGGAAAATACATGGGACTAGTGTCCTCACTACTGTCTTCCTCACTATCCTCAATAACTGCAACATTAACTACGGTTAACACCCCTTGTTGCACATTATCGGTTCTACTTATATACTCTTTCAGCATATTCGCATGAAAGGTCTTTAACTTTCCGTTTATCTCGATACGGTAATCCATAGTGTTCACTATCCCTCTAACGTAAAAAGGACCTTTCCATTGTAATAACAACTTGTTATTGTCGGTCGGGAGTAACAGTAACACCTGGTCATCTATCTTAAACTTCCTAGCTCTAGCTTTCTGGTCATAGTACCGTTTATACTTGGTACTTGCCTTAACTAACTGACTTTGAGCTATCTTACAAGTCTCCTCTAGTTTCTTCTTCAGATCTAAAACATACTGATATGTAGTCTTAACCTCATCACTATCTACTTCACCTGCCCACATCTCTCTAAGAATCCTCATGGGACCTCTAACTGATCTACCGTACAATAACTCAAACGGAGAAAATCCTAAACTCTCTTGTGGAACCTCTCTAAATGCAAACAATAAAGCATTGAGATACTTGTCCCAATCTTTGGGTCTCTCTGTACACATACGCCGTAACATTTGCTTTAACGTCCCGTTAAATCGTTCGACTAACCCGTTACACATAGGGTGATATGGTGTTGTCATGATTTGACGCAAAGACAATAACCTGCTTACTTCAGCCATAAGTTCTGACGTAAACTGTGACCCACAATCAGTCAGCATTTCCTCTGGTACACCTAGCCTACTGAACATATCAACTAATGCCTCAGCTACTCTCTCAGTTTCAATTGAGGGCAATGCGACTGCCTCCGGATACCTAGTTGCATAGTCTACCATGGTTAAAATGTACCTATTTTTCCTATCCGACACTGGAAAAATTGGTCCAACTATGTCTACGGCTACCCGCTTAAATGGTGTATCTATCAGTGGCATCTGACCTAAATGTACTTTGGTCACTCGACCTTTTGGTACTGTCCTTTGGCATACATCGCAGGACCTACAATACCTAGTTACATCTCCACTAACGCCTGGCCAATAAAATTCTGCCAATACTCTATCTGACGTTTTCTTTACGCCTAAATGACCTCCCATAATCGACTCATGAGCTACCTTAAGCACTGTCGTTCTATACTGGGTAGGTACCACTAATTGGTGAAACTGTCTACTACCGCTATCTTCAAATTCTCTGTACAATAACCTATTCTTATGTACAAACTTACAACTACCGGACCCTTTACACTTCTTCACTACACCATCCTTGGCCTTCACCTTACAAGGACCTAATGACTCGTCTTGAGTTTGTGCTTCTATAAACTCCGCTTTAGATATGTCACCTACGGCTGCAGGAACCTTTAATTTTCTATAAGCCTGAGCTTGCTTCTGAACCTGCGCTCTAGTCTCTACGGCATTACTTATGCTACTTCTAAAATCGGACATTACCGGAAGTACTGAACCTTCTATGTTCCCCATCGTTAAATCATACATCGGGTCGTCCATACATAGTGCCTCTGTAGTCCCTTTAAAGAAAGGTGTATCTACATCTATTCTCGCTATTGGCACGTGCTCTACCGATTTATTTAACAACATACACGGTGACTGTTTACCTACCAACTGGTCATCCGTAACTAAACTACGCCTAACTACCACACCTGTACAACCTGTATCCCTCATTACAATTACGTCCGTGCCATTCACTCTACCATCTGCCGTTGGAAGATTTGCATACGGAAAGAGACATGTTCCGATCTTCGCCATTACACCATCCGTTTTAACACAACAGCTACTACTCTCGGTTTTATTAACCGGACTATTACTACCTCTGCCTCTACCTCTACCTCGGTTTTGACCACCTCTACCTCTACCGAAATTCCATGGGTTGTTAAAACCTTGGTTCTGACTCCCTACATTGTTGTCCACTCTACTATTTTCACTAAAATTGTCTACGACAGCGGATACTTTCACCGCTTTCCTACACTCATGTGAAGCATGATTCCCATTACAGTGACGACAACGAATAAAAGGTCTACCTATGTTACCACTATTGCTACCTCCTCTAGCACCCATCGAACTACCTCCACCTCTATAGTTTCCACTCTGGCCTTTCTGTTTATGATCGTCTCCTTGCCTATCTCTAAAAGTTCTGTCTTTCGACACTACATTATGAGCTCCACCTCTAGCCTCGGCAAACTGATCTGCTTGAGTTGCCATTTCATTTACACTAGTTAGTTTTCTTTCTTTAAGAAATAAGAACAGATCTCTACTACAAACATTGAATAGCTGGTCCCGCAACAAGAAATCTATGAGGCCCTGATAAGTCTGCGCTACCTTCCCTAACTCTAACCACCTATCTAAGTAATTTCTAGACCTACTAATAAACTGAATAAATGACTCGCCTTTCTCAGGCAGACAAGCTTTAAACCGCTTTCTAAAACCTTCTTCAGTTAACTCAAATCTCTTTAAAAGAGCATCCTTTAACTTGTCATAGTCAAGAGCATCTAAACTAGGTAATCTAGAAAATACATCTAAGGCCTTGCCTCTCAATAACGCACTTAAATGAACTGCCCACTTATCTTTGGTCCATTCCTGTAACTCAGCATAACGTTCGAACCGTAACAAGTAACTGTCCATGTTATCTTTGTCAGCATCAAAGTATGGTAACTTCGAACCTTTTAACTTCCCAGAATAACTATCTTTCCCTACAGTTCCACTGTCCTTACTATGTGTCTTAGCTGCTTCCAACTCTAAAGCTAACTTATGATCAAACTCTTTTTGCTCCCTTTCCATTATCATCTTAGCCTTAGCTAGTCTACCATCTGTTTCGAACCTCTCATGTTCTAACTCTTGCTTCTCCCTCACTATTCTACTTTCTAATTCTAACTTCTCTTTAGCTAACCTATCTTCTAATTCTAACTTCTCTGTGGCTAGTCTACTCTCTTCATCTCGCTTCTCTTTAGCTAACCTACTTTCTAATTCTAGCTTCTCTTTATCAGCATCTAGCTTCTCTTTAGCTAACCTACTTTCGAATTCTAGCCTATCTTTCTCTAATTCTCTTTCCTTAAGTCTAAATTCCCTTTCCCTAGCCTGTTCGTCTTTAACAAAGGTTCTAAGCTCCTCTCCAGCATACCCGAACTCCTTACCCATTTCCGTAAGATCCTTTATGGACGTCATGGTTATAGACATTGTGAACTACACACTACAATAATTGCAATACACACGTCACTAATAATTCTACGCAACTAACTACTAATGGTAAGTCACTGTGTCCTCAGTAAATACCTGGGCATCATCATAGGACAAGTTACATACCCATTTGTACTAGTGCTAACTACTAACGGTTATGTATAGATAGTATCTAGCTTCCACAAAACATATGCACTACATAAAATATCTTAATTTGATATTGGACATAAACCTTAAACAATCATCGAAATGTGTACAACATGTACATGTATATTTACTTCTCCCATCAATATAAGTATACTCGAGTGTCACAACATGAGTAGAACGTCTTGTTCGCCAACCTAATTGGATACTATATGTATATCAAGGGAGGTAAAAACAAACACCCAAATTATTGAGCAAAAGTGCCTCAGACCCACTCGTGTAGACCACTGCGACCTCGCGCCAAGGAAAGAACGGACAAAACAACAGTTTGGACTCACCCTACCCTTGTCGTGTCTTGACTTCCAAGCTGTGGCCGTGATCGTCGACAGTCGCCTTGATGGATCAGAGGGTGGTACACAATTCTAAAATAATAAGTAGAGCTTTAGTATATCATCATAAAGATTACTTATTGATTCTTTCCCTCCGTAGTCGCCCAAAAATCCCACTACTCTGAAAACCAGTTGTCACAGGATGACCTTAGTGGTTGGGCTAACTCAGGAAAGAATCAATGACGGTGAATGCATTTACATAAGTTTAATGCAACTTTTAAAATATGTTTAATATATATACAATTATCTAAAAAAACAAGCGAATACACAAATGAACTATGAAAAGAATGTTCTCCTGAACGTTTAAGACGTTCTTAGTATTGTTATAAATACGGAATGTTAAGACACTAAAGTGTTGTTAAAGCTATAACAATGTTGATCTAGCGCGATAACTGTGATGCGCGAGAGCTCATGAAGATGACGATGCGCGAATTCAATGGATGATTGTCATCAAATGCCTTCTGTAAGGGTTGATGACGCGATGCAATGATAGTTAATCTCCACTGAGATTGTGAATGATATTCCTCCAGTGAGGACTGGTAACGGGCCCACCTTGTGTCCCGGGGGTTGTCGTTAGTAAAACCTGGCTGCGCAGGTACGGGGACCGTCTCCACCGCTTGTAACGTTAGTCGTGGAAGCTTAGCTCCACTCCTGGATATCCAAACCTAGATGGCTTACTCCAACCCTGGATGGCTTATATCCTGGATGGCTTATATCCTGGATGGCTTAATTCCAACCCTGGATGGCTTAGGCTGTAATTATACATACGTTTTAGATGTCGGTTGACAAACATAACAATCTTGCATAATTATCATTACCCAAACAAATCATTATTCAATCAATATATGTAAGCTGTACTAATGAGGAGTAGCAATGTATACATATTCTACAACGCCATATGTACGCTATGTACGTCGCTGTTAATCAATGCCCCTAATACATGTAATATAAACATGATCAAATAACTCATATATTACACTCACTGAGTTATGTATGCACGCAATGTTAACAATCGTGTATTACAATCACTGAGTTATACGCCAACGTTAACTAATGCACCTATTATCCACTGTTATCAAATTAATATTGTTTTACAATTACTGATCAATTACAATAATTACATCTAATAAAGTAACTTCATATTCATATTCTAGTCTAAAGTTATGTTTGAGAAACATCAATGCTAACCGGATGTCGTAACCGCCAATCAAGATGGCGCCGCCCACTGAATACAAATATACGATAAAAGTTTAATAAAACTACTAACCACATGTTGCCTGTGAAATTTGCCGTCCAATCTCTGTTCCAACAAAGTACTATCGATGATCCCGGCGAAAGCTAGAAGACAATGGGTTTTATAGCAAACATTACGCCCAAATCATTATTTGCCCCGTTCAGTCCGTGACAAACGTGGCTAAATCTACAGTATTGAATCTACACGCGAGGCCCTTATACAATTTTGCCGTTTAAGGAAAATATACCTATACGTTTACATGCATTAGCACAAAACTAAACTTATGACACGGCCTCTCTGGCGGCCACTTAAAATGTGCACGCTTTTACGTGTTACATGAATAGATCATGAATATTGTGAAATTGTTTCAACTCGAACAATAGATTTTGGGTGTAACCGATACAAGAGCTATATGCGACCAGTACGCTCTACCCGTGACATTTTGTGACATATATTCCGTTCTTACGCATATATATTCAGTTCTTACACATATATATTCAGTTCTTACACATATATATTCAGTTCTTACGCATATATATTCCGTTCTTAAGCATATAAATTCAGTTCTTACGCATATATATTCAGTTCTTACGCATATATATTCAGTTCTTACACATATATATTCAGTTCTTACACATATATATTCAGTTCTTATACATATATATGCAGTTTTTACACATATATATTTAGTTCTTACACATATATATTCAGTTCTTATACATAAATATTCAGTTCTTATACATATATATTCAGTTCTTACACATATATATTCCGTTCTTACGCATATATATTCAGTGCTTACACATATATATTCAGTTCTTACGTATTCAGTTCTTACGCATATATATTCAGTTCTTACGCATATATATTCCGTTCTTACGCATATACTCAGTTCTTACGCATATATCAGTTCTTACACATATATATTCAGTTCTTACACATATATATTCAGTTCTTATACATATATATTCAGTTCTTACACATATATATTCCGTTCTTACGCATATATATTCAGTTCTTACACATATATATTCAGTTCTTACACATATATATTCAGTTCTTTCGCATATATATTCCATTCTTAAGCATATAAATTCAGTTCTTACGCATATATATTCAGTTCTTAGGAATATATATTCAGTTCTTATGCATATATATTCAGTTCTTACACATATATATTCAGTTCTTACACATATATTCAGTTCTTACGCATATATATTTAGTTCTTACGCATATATATTAGTTCTTACACATATATATTCAGTTCTTACACATATATATTCCGTTCTAACACATATATATTCAGTTCTTACACATATATATTCAGTTCTTACACATATATATTCCGTTCTAACACATATATATTCAGTTCTTACACATATATATTCAGTTCTTACACATATATATTCCGTTCTTACGCATATATATTCAGTTCTTACACATATATATTCAGTTCTTACACATATATATATTCAGTTCTTACACATATATATTCAGTTCTAACACATATATATTCAGTTCTAACACATATATATTCAGTTCTTACACATATATATTCAGTTATTACACATATATATTCCGTTCTTACGCATATATATTCAGTTCTTACACATATATATTCCGTTCTAACACATATATATTCAGTTCTTACACATATATATTCAGTACTTACACATATATATTCCGTTCTTACACATATATATTCAGTTCTTACGCATATATATTCAGTTCTTACACATATATATTCAGCTCTTACACATATATATTCAGTTCTTACACATATATATTCAGTTCTTACACATATATATTCAGTTCTACACATATATATTCAGTTCTTACACATATATATTCAGTTCTTACACATATATATTCAGTTCTTACACATATATATTCAGTTCTAACACATATATATTCAGTTCTCTAAACATATATTTTCAGTTCTTACACATATATATTCCGTGCTTACGCATATATATTCAGTTCTTATACATATATATTCCGTTCTAACACATATATATTGAGTTATTACACATATATATTCAGTACTTACACATATATATTCCGTTCTTAGGCATATATATTCAGTTCTTACACATATATATGCAGTTCTTACACAAATATATTCAGTTCTTACACATATATATTCAGTTCTTACGCATATATTCAGTTCTTACGCATATATTCAGTTCTTACGCATATATATTCAATTCTTACGCATATATGTTCAGTTCTTACACATATATTCCGATCTTAAGCATATATATTCAGTTCTTACGCATATATATTCAGTTCTTACACATATATATTCAGCTCTTACACATATATATTCAGTTCTTACACATATATATTCAGTTCTACACATATAAATTCAGTTCTTACACATATATATTAAGTTCTTACACATATATATTCGTTCTTACGCATATATATTCCGTTCTAACACATATATATTCAGTTCTTACACATATATATTCAGTTCTTACACATATTTATTCAGTTCTAACACATATATATTCAGTTCTTACACATATATATATTCAGTTCTTACACATATATATTCAGTTCTAACACATATATATTCAGTTCTAACACATATATATTCAGTTCTTACACATATATATTCAGTTCTTACACATATATATTCCGTTCTTACACATATATATTCAGTTCTTACACATATATATTCCGTTCTAACACATATATATTCAGTTCTTACACATATATATTCAGTACTTACACATATATATTCCGTTCTTACACATATATATTCAGTTCTTACGCATATATATTCAGTTCTTACACATATATATTCAGCTCTTACACATATATATTCAGTTCTTACACATATATAATCAGTTCTTACACATATATATTCAGTTCTACACATATATATTCAGTTCTTACACATATATATTCAGTTCTTACACATATATATTGCGTTCTTAAGCATATATATTCAGTTCTAACACATATATATTCAGTTCTTACACATATATATTCAGTTCTTAAGCATATAAATTCAGTTCTTACGCATATATATTCAGTTCTTACGCATATATATTCAGTTCTTATGCATATATATTCAGTTCTTACACATATATATTCAGTTCTTACACATATATATTCCGTTGTTAAGCATATATATTCAATTCTTACACATATATATGCAGTTCTTACACAAATAAATTCAGTTCTTACACATATATATTCAGTTTTTACGCATATATTCAGTTCTTACACATATATTCAGTTCTTACGCATATATATTTTGTTCTTACGCATATATATTCAGTTCTAACACATATATATTCAGTTCTTACACATATATATTCCGTTCTAACACATATATATTCAGTTCTTACACATATATATTCAGTTCTTACACATATATATTCCGTTCTTACACATATATATTCAGTTCTTATACATATATATTCAGTTCTTACACATATATATTCAGTTCTTACACATATATATATTCAGTTCTTACACATATATATTCAGTTCTAACACATATATATTCAGTTCTAACACATATATATTCAGTTCTTACACATATATATTCAGTTCTTACACATATATATTCCGTTCTTACGCATATATATTCAGTTCTTACACATATATATTCCGTTCTAACACATATATATTCAGTTCTTACACATATATATTCAGTACTTACACATATATATTCCGTTCTTACACATATATATTCAGTTCTTACGCATATATATTCAGTTCTTACACATATATATTCAGCTCTTACACATATATATTCAGTTCTTACACATATATATTCAGTTCTTACACATATATATTCAGTTCTACACATATATATTCAGTTCTTACACATATATATTCAGTTATTACACATATATATTCCGTTCTTACGCATATCTATTCCGTTCTAACACATATATATTCAGTTCTTACACATATATATTCAGTTCTTACACATATATATTCAGTTCTAACACATATATATTCAGTTCTTACACATATGTATATTCAGTTCTTACACATATATATTCAGTTCTTACACATATATATTCAGTTCTAACACATATATATTCAGTTCTTAAACATATATATTCAGTTCTTACACATATATATTCCGTTCTTACGCATATATATTAAGTTCTTACACATATATATTCCGTTCTAACACATATATATTCAGTTCTTACACATATATATTCAGTACTTACACATATATATTCCGTTCTTACGCATATATATTCAGTTCTTACACATATATATGCAGTTCTTACACAAATATATTCAGTTCTTACACATATATTTTCAGTTCTTACGCATATATTCAGTTCTTACGCATATATTCAGTTCTTACGCATATATATTCAATTCTTACGCATATATGTTCAGTTCTTACACATATATTCCGATCTTACGCATATATATTCAGTTCTTACGCATATATATTCAGTTCTTACACATATATATTCAGCTCTTACACATATATATTCAGTTCTTACACATATATATTCAGTTCTTACACATATATATTCCGTTCTACACATATATATTCAGATCTTACACATATATATTCAGTTCTTACACATATATATTCCGTTCGTACGCATATATATTCCGTTCTTACACATATATATTCAGTTCTTATACATATATATTCAGTTCTTAGACATATATATTCCGTTCTTAAGCATATAAATTCAGTTCTTACACATATATATTCCGTTCTTACGCATATTCATTCAGTTCTTACACATATATATTCAGTTCTTACACATATATATTTAGTTCTTACGCATATATATGCCGTTCTTACGCATATATTCAGTCCTTACGCATATTTTTAGTTCTTAGACATATATATTCAGTTCTTACACATATATATTCCGTTCTTACGCATATATATTCAGTTCTTACACATATATATGCAGTTCTTACACATATATATTCAGTTCTTAGGCATATATATTCCGTTCTTAAGCATATAAATTCAGTTCTTACTCATATATATTCAGTTCTTACGCATATATATTCAGTTATTATGCATATATATTCAGTTCTTTCACATATATATTCAGTTCTTACACATATATATTCCGTTCTTACGCATATATATTCAATTCTTACACGCATATATGCAGTTCTTACACAAATATATTCAGTTCTTACACATATATATTCAGTTTTTACGCATATATTCAGTTCTTACACATATATTCAGTTCTTACGCATATATATTCAATTCTTACGCATATATGTCCAGTTCTTACACATATATTCCGATCTTACGCATATATATTCAGTTCTTACGCACATATATTCAGTTCTTACACATATATATTTAGCTCTTACACATATATATTCAGTTCTTACACATATATATTCAGTTCTTACACATATATATTCCGTTCTAACACATATATATTCAGTTCTTACACATATATATTCAGTTCTTACACATATATATTCCGTTCTTACGCATATATATTCAGTTCTTACACATATATATGCAGCTCTTACACAAATATATTCAGTTCTTACACATATATATTCAGTTCTTACGCATATATTAAGTTCTTACGCATATATTCAGTTCTTACGCATTTATATTCAATTCTTACGCATATATGTTCAGTTCTTACACATATATTCCGATCTTACGCATATATATTCAGTTCTTACGCATATATATTCAGTTCTTACACATATATATTCAGCTCTTACACATATATATTCAGTTCTTACACATATATATTCAGTTCTTACACATATATATTCAGTTCTAACACATATATATTCAGTTCTTACACATATATATTCAGTTCTTACACATATATATTCCGTTCTTACACATATATTTTCCGTTCTTAAGCATATATTCAGTCCTTACGCATATTTTCAGTTCTTAGACATATATATTCAGTTCTTACACATATATATTCACTTCTTATACATATATATTCAGTTCTTACACATATATATTCCGTTCTTACGCATATATATTCAGTTCTTACACATATATATTCAGTTCTTACACATATATATTCAGTTCTTAGGCATATATATTCCGTTCTTAAGCATATAAATTCAGTTCTTACGCATATATATTCAGTTCTTACGCATATATATTCAGTTATTATGCATATATATTCAGTTCTTTCACATATATATTCAGTTCTTACACATATATATTCCGTTCTTACGCATATATATTCAATTCTTACATGTATATATGCAGTTCTTACACAAATATATTCAGTTCTTACACATATATATATTCAGTTCTTACACATATATATTCAGTTCTTACACATATATATTCAGTTCTAACACATATATATTCAGTTCTTAAACATATATATTCAGTTCTTACACATATATATTCCGTTCTTACACATATATATTCAGTTCTTACACATATATATTCCGTTCTAACACATATATATTCAGTTCTTACACATATATATTCAGTACTTACACATATATATTCCGTTCTTACGCATATATATTCAGTTCTTACACATATATATGCAGTTCTTACACAAATATATTCAGTTCTTACACATATATATTCAGTTCTTACGCATATATTCAGTTCTTACGCTTATATATTCAATTCTTACGCATATATGTTCAGTTCTTACACATATATTCCGATCTTACACATATATATTCAGTTCTTACACATATATATTCAGCTCTTACACATATATATTCAGTTCTTACACATATATATTCAGTTCTTACACATATATATTCAGTTCTACACATATATATTCAGTTCTTACACATATATATTCAGTTCTTACACATATATATTCCGTTCTTACGCATATATATTCCGTTCTAACGCATATATATTCAGTTCTTACACATATATATTCAGTTCTTACACATATATATTCAGTTCTAACACATATATATTCAGTTCTTACACATATATATATTCAGTTCTTACACATATATATTCAGTTCTAACACATATATATTCAGTTCTAACACATATATATTCAGTTCTTACACATATATATTCAGTTCTTACAAATATATATTCCGTTCTTACGCATATATATTCAGTTCTTACGCATATATATTCCGTTCTAACACATATATATTCAGTTCTTACACATATATATTCAGTACTTACACATATATATTCCGTTCTTACACATATATATTCAGTTCTTACGCATATATATTCAGTTCTACACATATATATTCAGTTCTTACACATATATATTCAGTTCTTACACATATATATTCAGTTCTTACACATATATATTCCGTTCTTACGCATATATATTCCGTTCTAACACATATATATTCAGTTTTTACACATATATATTCAGTTCTTACACATATATATTCCGTTCTTAAGCATATATTCAGTCCTAACGCATATTTTCAGTTCTTAGACATATATATTCAGTTCTTACACATATATATTCACTTCTTATACATATATATATTCAGTTCTTACACATATATATTCAGTTCTTACGCATATATATTCAGTTCTTACACATATATATTCAGTTCTTACACATATATATTCAGTTCTTAGGCATATATATTCCGTTCTTAAGCATATAAATTCAGTTCTTACGCATATATATTCAGTTCTTACGCATATATATTCAGTTATTATGCATATATATTCAGTTCTTTCACATATATATTCAGTTCTTACACATATATATTCCGTTCTTACGCATATATATTCAATTCTTACACGTATATATGCAGTTCTTACACAAATATATTCAGTTCTTACACATATATATTCAGTTTTTACGCATATATTCAGTTCTTACACATATATTCAGTTCTTACGCATATATATTCAATTCTTACGCATATATGTCCAGTTCTTACACATATATTCCGATCTTACGCATATATATTCAGTTCTTACGCACATATATTCAGTTCTTACACATATATATTTAGCTCTTACACATATATATTCAGTTCTTACACATATATATTCAGTTCTTACACATATATATTCCGTTCTAACACATATATATTCAGTTCTTACACATATATATTCAGTTCTTACACATATATATTCCGTTCTTACGCATATATATTCCGTTCTTACGCATACATTTTCTGTTTTACGCATATATATTCAGTTCTTACGCATATATATTCAGTTCTTACACATATATGTTCAGTTCTTACACATATATATTCAGTACTTACACATTTATATTCAGTTCTTACGCATATATATTCAGTTCTTTCGCATATATATTCAGTTCTTACGCATATATGCTCAGTTCTTACGCATATATATTCAGTTCTTAGGCATATATATTCCGTTCTTACACATATACATTCCGTTCTTACACGTTCATATTCCGTTCTTACGCATATATATTCCGTTCTTACGCATATATGTTCAGTTCTTACGCATATATATTCCGTTCTTACACATAAATATTCCGTTCTTACGCATATATATTCTTACACATATATTCCGTTCTTACACATATATATTCCGTTCTTACACATATATATTCCGTAATAACGCATATATATTCCGTTCTTACACATATATATTCCGTTCTTATACGTATATATTCCGTTCTTACACATATATATTCCGTTCTTACACATATATAATCCGTTCTTACACATATATATTCAGTTCTTACGTATATATATTTCGTTCTTACGCATATATTTTCTGTTTTACGCATATATATTCAGTTCTTACGCATATATATTCAGTTCTTACACATATATGTTCAGTTCTTACACATATATATATTCAGTCCTTACACATTTATATTCAGTTCTTACGCATATATATTCAGTTCTTACGCATATATATTCAGTTCTTACGCATATATATTCCGTTCTTACACATACATATTCCGTTCTTACGCATATATATTCTTACACATATATATTCCGTTCTTACGCATATATATTCCGTTCTTACGCATATATATTCAGTTCTTACACATATATATTCAGTTCTTACACATATATATTCAGTTCTTACACATATATATTCCGTTCTTACAAATATATATTCCGTTCTTACACGTACATATTCCGTTCTTACGCATATATATTCGTTCTTACGCATATATGTTCAGTTTTTACGCATATATATTCAGTTCTTACGCATATATATTCCGTTCCTACACATATATATTCCGTTCTTACGCATATATATTCTTACATATATTTCTTTCTTACACATATATATTCCGTTCTTACACATATATATTCCGTTCTAACACATATATATTCTTTCTTACACGTATATATTCCGTTCTTACAC
>JAWPHD010022965.1:0-23457 GCA_037043455.1 Cyrtodaria siliqua | reverse complement strand
GTGTTGCATATTATAATTACCTCTCATGAACAGACTCAATAAAACCGAGTCTGCAACTTTTCTCTCTTGTTTGTGTTTGTTGCTTCCCAAAGGATCACCTTTATCAGTATTTATTCTAACCTTGGTCGACCATGGTTTGTCACCTTGGTCGACCATGGTTACATTAACACCATGGTTGACCATGGTAGTTCCATTTAACAAAAATGGCAAACCATGGTCAACCATGGTTAAACCAAGGTATACAGACCATGGTTAACAATGGTTGACCATGGTTAAAGCATGGTTGACCGAGGTCCATTTCGCAGGGGAAGGATATAGAGGATATAGAATATAATAAGTAAGGATATATTTGGTATGAGGATATAATATGTAAGAAATATAGAGGGTATGTGGATATAATATTTAAGGATATAGAGGATATGTGGATATAATATGTAAGGGTATAGAGGGCATGGGGATGTAATATGTAAGGAATATAGAGGGTATGGGGATGTAATAAGCAAGGATATAAAGGATATAGGGATATAATATGTAAGGAATATAGAGGGTATGGGAATATAAGGATATAGAGGGTATGGAATATAATAAGTAAGGATATATTGGGTATGAGGATATTATATGTAAGGAATATAGATGGTATGTGGATATAATATTTAAGGATATAGAGGGTATGGGGATATAATATGTAAGGATATAGAGGGCATGGGGATATAATATGTAAGGAATATAGAGGGTATGTGGATATAATGGGTAAGGATATACAGGGTATGGGATATAGAGGGTATGGGATATAATATGTAAGGATATCGAGGGTATGGGGATATAATATGTAACGATTTAGAGGGAATGGGGATATAATATGTAAGGATACATAGGGTATGGGTATATAATATATATAAGTATATAAATAGTATGGAGACATATTATATAAGGATTTAGAGGACATTGGGGTATACTATGTAAGGATATATAGGGTATGCGGATACAATATATAAGTTGATAGAGTACTAGTAGGGGACATATTATGTAAGGATATAGAGGGTATGGGATATATTATGTAAGGAATATAAAGTGTATGGGATATAATATGTAAGGATATATAGGGTATGAGAATATACTATGTATCGATATAGAGGGTATGGGGACACATTATGTAAGGAATATAAAGGGTATGGGGATATAATATGTAAGAATATATAGGGTATAGGATATAATATATATAAGTATATAAATAGTGCAGAAACATATTATATAAGGATTCAGAGGACATGGGGATATAATATGTAAGGATATATAGGGTATGCGGATACAATATATAAGTTGATAGAGTACTAGTAGGGGACATATTATGTAAGGATATAGAGGGTATGGGATATATTATGTAAGGAATATAAAGGGTATGGGATATAATATGTAAGGATATATAGGGTGTGGGGATACAATATATACGTATATATAGTACTAGTACGGGGATATATTATATAAGAATATAGAGGGTATGGGGATATAATATGTAATGATATAGAGGGTGTGGGGACATATTATGTAAGGAATATAAAGTGTATGGGGATATAATATGTAAGGACATTGAGGGAATGGGGACTTATTATGTAAGACATATAAAGGGTATAAGGATATAATATGTAAGGATATAGATGGTATGGGGACATATTATGTAAGGAATATAGAGGGTATGAGAATATAAAATGTAGGTAAATAGAGTGTATGAAGGATATAGAGGGTATGGGATATAATATTTAAGAATATATAGGGTATGAGGATATAATATGTAAGGATATAGATGGTATGGGGACATATTATGTAAGGAATATAGAGGGTATGGGAATATAATATGTAAGTAAATAGAGGGTATGAAGGATATAGACGGTATGGGATATAATATGTAATGATATATAAGGTATTAGGATACAATATGTAAGGATACATAGGGTATTAGGATACAATATGCAAGGATATATAGGGTATTGGGATATGATATATATAAGTATATAAATAGTGCGGAAACGTATTATATAAGGATTTAGAGGACATGGGGATATTCTAGTACGTGGACATATTATGTACGGATATAGAGGGTATGGGGACATATGTAATGATATAGATAGTACGGGACATATTATGTACGGATATAGAGGGTATGGGGACATTTGTAATGATATAGATAGTACGGGACATATTATGTACGGATATAGAGGGTATGGGGACATTTGTAATGATACAGATAGTACGGGACATATTATGTACGGATATAGAGGGTATGGGGACATATGTAATGATATAGATAGTACGGGACATATTATATAATGTATGATACCATAATATGTAAGTATATACATGATATGATGACGTAATATGTAAGTATATATATGATATGATGACGTAAAAGTAAGTATTTAGAGGGTATGATGACCTAACATGTAAGTATTTAGAGGGTATGATGACGTAACATGTATTTTTGGGGGGTACAGGAACGTTATGGGGACATACAGTGCAAGAATATATAGATTGCGAGTACATATTATGTAAGGATATAGAGAGTATGTGTATATAATGTATAGGGTAAATGGGAACATTAGATATAGAGGGTACTGGGACATACTATGCTACTAAATATTGTATGGGAATATAATATGTTAGTGTATAGAAGGTAATGGGTGGTGGGGGTCATAATATGAAAGGATAGAGTACAGGGACATACTGTGTAAGGATTTAGAGGGTATGGGGACATACTATGTAAGGATATATAGGTTTCGGGGACATAATACGTCAACATATGTAGGATATGGGAACATAATCTCTAAGGATATATAGGGTATGGGACATAATAGGTAACGATACAGAGGGTACGGGGAAATGTAATGTAAGCATATATATAGTTTGCGCAGACATACCATGTCAAGATATATAGGATATGAGAACATACTATGTACGGATATGGGACCATAATCTATAAGGATAAATAGTTTATGGGGACATACTAAGTAATGATACAGAGGGTATGGGGAAATGTGATGTAAGGATATATATAGGTTGCGCGGACATACCATGTCAAGATATATAGGATATTTGAAGACACTACGTACGGATATATAGGGTATATGGACCTATTATGTACAGATATATAGGATATTTGAAGACACTACGTACGGATATGTAGGGTATATGGACCTATTATGTACAGATATATAGGATATTTGAAGACACTACGTACGGATATGTAGGGTATATGGACCTATTATGTACAGATATATAGGATAGTTGAAGACACTACGTACGAATATATAGGTTATATGGACCTATTATGTACAGATATATAGGATATTTGAAGACACTACGTACGGATATATAAGGTATATGGACCTATTATGTACGGATATATAGGGTATATGGACCTATTATGTACAGATATATAGGGTATATGGACCTATTATGTACGGATATATAGGGTATATGGACCTAGTATGTACGGATATATAGGGTATATGGACTTATGTACAGATATATAGGGTATATGGACCTATTATGTACGGATATATAGGGTATATGGACCTATTATTTACGGATATATAGGGTATATGGACCTATTATGTAAGGATATAAAGGGTACGTAGCATACAATGCAATGTTTTAGAGGTTCAGTAGGAATATTTGTCAGTTTTTTATAAATTTTATAATTTTTTTACAACAATTAATTTAAAACATAATTATTTGTTTCAACATACTTACATATATGTGTATGTTACGTTACCATTAATATTAATTTAAATTAATAATAAGAGCATGATTTTGACATCGGTGAGATTAAATTAAAAATGAAACAGCAGCATTTTCTAATATATTCTAATGTTTTCATTACACGCCGGTTCCCATATATGCATTCTACAATTCGATCAATAATAGCATTAGTAGCCACCTTTTAAAAGACACAGTGGTTTAATAATCACTTTTATCATGTTTTAAAATGTCGTAACTTCCAGATAAAGCTTTTTAACGAAACAATTCCTTTCCGATTATTTAATAACATTTCTCAGATTACAAAGAAAAAATAAAAACGTTGAAATAAGAAATACTATATTTTATAAGAAAGCAAACTACAGCTTATGCAATTCAGAGAATTCACACAATTGATACTGTCAATCAGTTTTTATCGCTTTCCCGGAGACTATGATTTTTCACTTACGACGTTAAAATTCTAGATCATCGGTATATATATTGATGTACGTATGTATAAGTGAAATAAAATATATGTTCTGTTTTGTTTAAACGGTCCGTTTATATTTATTATTGTAATGCACTGCTACAATGTGACTACGTTACATATTAGTCAATGTCCCGTTGTGTCGATAATTACAGTTCCATGACATGTATGACTATTGTAATACACAGCTAAGTCCGTGATATATGGTATGACATGTATGACTATTGTAATACACAGCTAAGTCCGTGATATATGGTCAATCTCCCGTTGCGTCGATAATTACTGTTCCATGACATGTATGACTATTGTAATATACAGCTAAGTCCGTGATATATCGTCAATCTCCCGTTGCCTCGATAATTACTGTTACGCAATTAACGGTGGTGCCCCATTAGGCCCCATTAAGCCGATAATCACTATTACGTAACAACACTGATAATATTTTACAAATTTGCATATTAGATTTCATATAGCACACAATTATATTTGGTCGTATTTAAGGGTATGTCGTAGAGAAAACAGGTTTGTATCCATATTGCATTGACATAATATTATTATGCATGCAACTATGTATAATATGTTTGTGAAACGATGCAACGTTTAATTGATAATGTATAACACACTTATATAAAACTTGTTAGTGTTAAAAGATCGCGGAATTAATTCTACTTTGCGAATATTTAGGAATATATTTATATATTATGTCAGTACGTCTACTGAGACTAGATAGCATTTATATTACATGTACCCCTATTTTAACTGATTTTGATCGCATAAATGAGATCATGTGTTCAATCACCGACAGGGTCATACCAACGTCTTTATAACTAGTAGTTCTCTGGCTTGTAGCGCAAAGTTCAACCCCATTGCCGTGTAACTGATGGATTCTTCTCTTGAAACTTTCATATTTCGAACCGCACGCACACTAACAGAGAGAAGGACGGACAGACAGACAGACAAATAGACAGACAGGGCAGGGCAGGCAAACAGGCAGGCAGAAAGACGGACAGACAAGGTTCAGCATATAAAGAGTATTGCTAGGATTGGTCGGGTCGGTGTCAGTATAATGTAACCGTGTGTGGTATCATTTCACGGCGTAGTATTCCAGTGTGGCAGCAATATAAAGTTAACTTGCGCACAGAGCTCAGCTCACTGCTACAAGTAGAAACCATCGTAATATTACTGAGCAATTGATCAAAGCGACGTTACCCCACGCCCACACACTAACCACTCAACGCCCCCACCTGCCCCATCGCGCGCACACACACGCACATAATCACACACATACGTAAGCACGCACGCACGCGGATGCTTGAATACATATGTAGCAATGAAAGAATGAGTGTTACCCCTCTTCCTCACATACACACTCATGCATTTGTAGCAATGATACTTTTATATCAAATAAAATGTCAATAATTTACTAGAAGTATTTGATGCTGTTATGCATTTATACGAACTAGAATTATATTATGTCGTGTTTAGTATGCCTATTAAGCATCGATGCGGGTGACTTTGATGTTGGGTCTTTATTGCATTTATAAGATATATAATTGCATTCTGTTAAATATGTTTATTATGCATTCTAAACGTAGATATGGGATGTTTTGTTGATTTGTTTAGCGCTGTTACTTTTTAACGAATAAAGTATATAAATCATTTATGTCTGTAGATTTGGGTAATATATTTGGGTATATATTGCATTTATATTGTCTAGCATTTTATGTTAATGTTTATTGTGTCTACGAAGCATAGGGATGTGTATAATTTAGTTGTTGTGTGTAGCAAAGTTTTTGCTTTGGGTAGATTTGGGCAAAGATTTGGGTAAGGAGTTGGGTTATGCACATAGTCCAAAGGATTTGATTTTTTTCTGAAGTTGCAATATACACATAATCTTTCTTGCCACATTATATATGTAAAAAAGGATAAAAATATCGGACAGGGAAAGCAGCATTCAAAGACGACAGTCAACCACAAAACACAAAAAACAAACACGCAAACAGACAAACGAAAAGACAAAAGTAATAAAAAATGCAAACGACATCACAAACACAAAAGGGTTGACAATAGGGCTACCGCCTTGGAACGGTCAGTGGCAAAGTAGGCCACTGGGGGTTTAAACCGGTGCTAGGGTGCACCAAACCTCACACTTACCCTACTGTCATCCCATTAAAACAGGACAGTGTAAATAAAGAAATCCCCGCCATGATCTAATCTCTAACCAACAAGGCAGCATCAATAGGCAATATAAGTAAAACACAAATATGCTCGTGTAAATTTAATACAAAAAAACAATAGCCCAGAAAGCCACAATGAAGGTACTCAATGACTTTGCAGAAGCCAGAGCAGTAAGAGAATAAACCATTAAGGGCACAACAAGAAAGATCATGGACAAACATCAAACGCCACCGTCCCAATGGGCTTTAGGTAGGCGTCATCACAGGGTCCACAGCATGTCCGGTCTTCGTACAATTAAAGAGGAAAGCATAGTGGCGAACTGTAAAAGGGTCCACCACCAAGCATGCAGTACGTTGCAAAATGATAGGGTCATAACCTCTTTTGATAAACTTTTTAACAAGTTTAACAAAGATAGTATGAAAGTGATCATGACCAAGAATCTTACGAAGTTTATAAATCACATCACCATAGAAGTCAGGTTGTGATAGTCCTTGTCGCAGAAGAGTCCTTAAATTACATTTATATTTGGAAAGAAGATCAGGGTTACGATAATAAAATTTTGCAAAGGTTTTACGAAGTTTATGGTAACGGTAACCCTGATTGAGTAACTTTTTAGTTATACAAAGATTACGAATATTAATGTCCTCAACTCGAGTACAAGCTCTAGAAAAACGAATAAGTTGAGACAGATACACCCCATAAGAAGTTGCTCGGGGAACATCCCCATCCAAATGGGGATAATTAACAATGTCAAAATTAAAATCATCTCTCTTGTCATAGATTTTGCTAATTATTTTACCATTTTCAATCGAGAGATCTAAATCAAGAAAAGAAGCGTTATTATCAGATATATTTTCTTTATTAAGCCGAAGTTCTTTCGGATAAATATTATGAACCATAGTTGGAAAGAAAGGGTTGTCAATGTTCAGTATGTCATCCAGATACCGAGAGGTGTCATTAAAAGCTTCAATAACATCTGCCTGGTTATCTGGTGAAAGACTCAACATGAAATCCCTTTCATAGCAAAATAAAAACAAATCTGCGACAAGTGGTGCACAGTTCGTACCCATAGGGATACCAGCAATTTGTCTATAAACGGTGGTACCATACCTGACGAAAATATTATCTAATAGGAAGATGAGTGCTTCACAAACTTCATAGCAAGTCCACATAGTATAATTGTCTAAACTGCCGTTAGTGAAAAACGCTTTAATATTATTACATGCCAAAAATGTAGTATTTTCTCTAGCGAATGTTTTTTGAATAAGAGAAATTAGCTTGTCTTTAATAAGATGATGTGGTAAGGTTGTATATAGTGTAGAAAAGTCATAGGTACTTAATGATGAAACTTGACCTTTATTGAAAATTTTATCAAGAATGTCTCCTGAATGTTTTATAGACCAAAATAAATTAATCCCAGAGTTTTCATTAGTTTTATCACAATATAGTTTAACGTGATCTTTAACGGCAGTAAGACAAGAAGTTAAAAGTTTGGAGATGTTTGTTGTCGTGCAGGCACTAGAATTAGAAATAAAGCGAGCCTTATATGGATTTTTATGTAATTTAGGAATCCAGTACATGGTAGGCAGTTTATTTTGCTTATCGCTTACACCATCCTTGAAAGTAGTGCAGCGAGTGATATGTGCGGAAACAAGATCATCCTCAGTAGAATTAACTGGAGTATACGAATTGGTGCTGCCGAGTTCCAGAGATAAAACATTGACGTAATGTAGGCGTCAAACAATAATTACATTATTAGCTGCTTTATCTGCAGGAACTAAAACAAATTTATTATGAAATTCCTGAATTCCCGATTTTAGATTACGAAAGGAAAACCTAGGTCTCGGAGGTAGTAAAGAGGGGTTAGCATTATAAAAGTTAATACGTGTATCTATAATTTTAAGAATAGACTTTTTCCAAGTAGAAAGCGAGTTTGGGTCCGCATGTTCTCTACGACACCATTTTATACTAAAATCTTCAATGGAGTGGGCGATCTGGGCACGACAGGCATTAAAATCAATAGTTGAAGGTAATCTATATTTAGGACCTTTCGAAAACAGATGCCGAATACGTTTATCAACAATATCAAAATTACCAGTGATGACATGACCTGCTGGAGCATAGCAAAATTTTGATGTGTTGCAATCACATTCCTTAGGAGTATTAAGTACTATATTAAGGTCAGAAACTATTTTGTTGTAGTTGAAAATAATATTTCTAATAGGCTTTTTATACTTATAACAAATTACAGGACTTTCGGAATTTTCGAAATATTTTGGGATAGAATCAACTACACGAGTATCCCGAAAAATACTAGGCATGTCAATGAAATCAATACCTTTATTAATATATAGTAGTTTTAGAAAATGCCTGACGTGATCAGACTCCTTGTCAATATGGGGTCGGAGAACATGTTGTGTGTAGCTTTGAACTATGGAAGCAGTGTTATACAAGGGATCTGTACGAATGAAAATTTTGTCGGCTTCCTCGTCGATCAACTTCAGTGAAGAAATAGACAAAGATGTAAGCCGTGAAAGCATAGAGTTCATCTTCTGACGCTAAACATGCTAGATCTGGGCGAAAATTTGGGTAGATTTGGGTAAACACTATACATATATACGTTCGTGCTACGTTATATGTGTATAGTGGTAGATTTGGGCAACGATTTTGTGTAGAGTTGAGTAATTTTTTCTTGTTTCAAAGGTTACACTATACACATATACTTTCGTGCCACGTTATATGTGTATAGTGGTATATTTGGACAAGGATTTGTGTAGATTTGGGTAAATATTTTTTGTTTCAGAAGTTACACTATACACATATACTTTCGTGCCACGGTTTATGTGTATAGTGGTAGATTTAGGCAAGAATTTGGGTAGATTTCGGTAAATATTTCTTGTTTCAGAAGTTACTCTAGACACACATACTTTCGTGCCACATTATACGTGTATAGTGGTAGATTTGGGCAAGGATTTGGGTAGATTTGGGTAGGTTTAGGCAAGGATTTGGGTAGCTTGGGGTAAGGTTTTGGGTAGATTTGGGTGGATTTGGGTAGATTTGATTGGATTTGGGTATATTTGGGTAGATTTGGGTATTTCGTGCCAGTAGGTTTTCGAATATGTTGAAAACAGTTGTGTCGCTTTTGAAAACCTCTGTGCAATTAACAAATCTTGTTTTTCATCGGTAGTTAACATTAACCTATCCATGTCTATGTTCATGTCGTTGTCGTTTGAAAATCGATCAAAATCAATTGACGTTTTACTCGTATGATAGTTTGCTTTGCGTCATGCGCTTACAACACTATGAACGGACTATTGACTCAATTAAAAGCAGTTGACCCGAAAACCGGGTTGAACCGGATAATAGGTGAACATTTCATACATACTGACGTGATATCGATTTTTTCAAAGTTCCAGTTAGGTCATACGCAAAGAACATTTACATTTAGACATAGGTCGGGTGACGATATATGCATGTCAAGGTCATTTTCCTTTGTGTCTGTCTTTGATAAGAGTTAGTATTATTAGTATTGTGTCCAACTACTAGTAATCAGAATAAGGAAAGACTAACTTACATTGGGTGGAGAAAAAATATGGTTATTCTTTGGGATTAGTCTCAAAAACAGGATACATTGTAACAAAGGGAATATGCCATAGCTAGTAAAAAAACACATTTTCAATAATTGATATTTCATGTTTATGTCACGTAACGTAAACTACATTGTCTTTTGGAAATTTGTTTTATTGCTTAGAAGAGGGCTGACGTGGCGCGGTCGGTAGCACGGCGGATTTGTAACCGGAGGCCCCGGGTTCAATTCTCCGTGGTGCCACTGAGTTCCGTCGGTGTGTTCTTGGGCAGGATGGGGACGTAAACCGGGCGGTCCCGTGTATCGGTCTATCCTCCGAGCACGTTAAAGAACTATAGGAATCTATTCGATAATAAGAGTAGGGCAGGTTCCCGGATTCCTATGTATCATTCCCTTCTCTCTGGGGCGGCTCTAAATAACCTATACTGTGTTGATGAGCCGTTAAACAACATTCAATTATTGCATAGATTTTACATGTTTAATAATATAACATATACATACCGTTTTGTTGCATATAAACAATTTTTGAGTATTACATTTTCAAAACATGATAATGGTAATGTATTTCAAGTGGATGTCACGCCCTTATGTCCCAACTCTCATTTGAGAAAAACATACTTCATTTTGTAGGAAATGCATACCCTTTCAGAAAAATATATCCTTCGAAAATCTTCCTGATTGGGGTGGCGTCTTTTGGTAACTTACGGTCTAGTTATTATTAAGTGTATTTATGAAATTTTGATAGGGAACAGAGTGTAACGTAAACTACAGTATATTTTCATATTTTGATTATGTTGAAAGGGCTGTCTAAATTAAACAATTCATAAATAACATAAATATAGGTAGTATATGTTGTGTGTACATATGCATATTTTTTACTCATATTCAAATTTTTTGAAAGTGTTTTGGAATTGTTATGGTAACGTAATTGTCACGTGTGTTACACACAAACGCCCAACGCTTAGATGACACACATTTCTCATTTTGAAGCTTATTGTGTGATATTTCAGAAAAGCATTCCCTACAAATTCCCCCTATGGTGGGAGGGGTCTTCCGTCAGCTCAAGGAATAATTGTACGATGGTAGGATTATACTATGGCAATGGTACTATGGCAAGATGGTACCATGGCGATGGTACGATCGTCCATCGCATTATCGCCATCGTACCATCGGCATCGTATCATCGTTCCATAGCTCATTGACTTGTAAACGCGATGGTACGATGATACGATAGTAGACTAGTCTATCGAACCATCTCCGTCGTACTATCGCGTCTACAAATCGATGATCGATGGTACGATAGGCCATTTGACCTGTGTATTATCGTACCGTCGCGTGTACTTGTTGACGCGCGAAGGTACGAAGGACCATCATAATATATATGGCGATAGCGCGATGGGCCATCTCACCATCACCATCGTACCATCGTACCATCGCCATTTAACATTGTACTATCGTAACACCGCTCATCGCCTTGTAAACGTCGATACACGCACCTTATGGGGCCTTTACACAGGATGGCGACCTTTGTGCCTCCCGTGTGCGAACATAAAATTTGCCAGGTCGTCGTTGGAGGCTCAAAGGAGGCAGAATGGTTGCCTAGGTCGTTCAAAGGTGGTACACAGGAGGTACAGACATCGCCATGGACGCCATGGTCGCCGTGAATTTTTGAACATGTTCAAAACAGTCGCACATAGGTCGCCGAGGAGGTTGGTTGCTCAAATGTGGCTCAAAGGAGGCAGAAGGTAGGCACAAGCATTACCGTGGTTGCAGAATGGAGGCACAGTTGTCGCCCAATGGTCGCCGGGTAATAGATGCGTTCTGCTGCAAATTTGTTTGGCTGAATGGTCGTCCAGTGATCGCCGTTAGTTGCCGTTGGTCGCCGATGATGGCACAGAGGAGGCACAGAGGAGGTTCAATGGTTTCCCAAACATTGCTCGGGGGTCGCTTATGTAGCCTATAATCGCGTTGGTTGACGTAGGCTGCACAGGGGAAGCACAGGGGAGGCAAGCATGTGGCTCATTGGACGCACAGGTCGTTTGTAGATCGCCATGAAAATGCCCGAAAATTGCTTTGTTGGTGGTTCAAGGGAGGCACAAGGATCGCTGAAGCAGTTACATAACGGAACGCCTTACTTTATTGCAACTACAGTATTGCAATATTCGTCATTTCATTTCAATAAATAAGCTGCAATATGAATAAGGAAACACTGTATACACATACAGGATAATACGAAACTTGATATTTCTTCATTTAAGTCTAAGGACACGAATTTGAAATATATATTTTCCTTAAACGTTTACAAATTATCTGATTTGTATCAAACCATTGTTTGAATAGTTAAATATCTATAAATGCTATCAATGCGTGTTTGTCCAACACAAAGACTTTTGAGTTAAAGGCACTGAGTGTAATAGACGAATACTAATATTACTAATATTAAAATAATTACGAAATTATGTATATGAACATTATTTCTGCGAAAATTGTCTTTGATGTTAACAAAAATCCGTTGTGCAGAAGTATGCATACTTATTGTTATCAATGCTCTTTATTCATGTCCTAATACATTAATAAATATAGCGTTTGTATACTAGTTTGCATGTTTGTTCAAAGACACTTGTTCACTTGACTTGCTTATCTTTCACTCACTCTCAGATGTTCAAACACAAGTGGCAACACAGTTTAAACTGTACAACTTTAAACCCAGATTATAAAAGCTAAAATTCTACAACTTCATAAACATATACTAACAGTTAGAACTTTACAACTTCATAAACATATACTAACAGTTAAAGCTCTACAACTTCATAACAATATACTAACAGTTAAAACTTTACAACTTCATAAACATATACTAACAGTTAAAACTTTACAACTTCATAAACATATACTAACAGTTAAAACTTTACAACCTCATAAACATATACTAACAGTTAAAACTCTACAAATTCATAAACACATTCTAACAGTTAACAATTACACTTTCATAAACATATACTAACAGTTAAAACATTACAACTTCATAAACATATACTTACAGTTAAATCTTTACAACTTCCAAAACATATACTAACAGTTAAAACTCTACAACTTTATAAACATACACTAACAGTTACAACTTTACAACCTCATAATGATATACTAACAGTTAAAACGCTCTACAACTTCATAAACATATTTTAACAGTTAAAACTCTAACATTTCATAAACATATACTAACAGTTAAAACTCTACAACTTCACAAACGTATACTAACAGTTAAAACTCTACAACTTCACAAACGTATACTAACAGTTAAAACTCTACAACTTCATAAACATATACTAACAGTTAAAACTCTAAATTCATATACATATACTAACAGTTAAAACTTTACAACCTCATAAACATGTACTAACAGTTAAAACTCTACAACTTCATAAACATATACTAACAGTTAAATCTCTACAACTTCATAAACGTATACTAACAGTTAAAACTTTACAACCTCATAAACATATACTAACAATTAAAACTCTACAACTTCATAAACATATACTAACAGTTAAATCTCTACAACTTCATAAACGTATACTAACTATTAAAACGTTACAGCTTCATACACATATAATAACAGTTACAACTCTACAACTAATACACAGAAAATAAATAAATAAATAAATAAATAAATCAGTAAATAATTAAACTTAAAAATATAAGTAAATAAATAAATAAACAAACAAAAAATAAATAAATATATATATATACATCTATAAATAAAACCCTACGACTTCATACACAGATAATAACATATACATATATAATAGCATCAGTCACGTCACCTTTAAGTATTAAGCAATCAACACCCGTAATACGAGTATATAAGTATAAGCATAAGTACTTCGATCAAATAAGACTTGTCGAATTCATATTTGAAGTTCCTTATTACGAGCAAGCTCGTATCTTAATGGTAATTGCTATCATTAATACGGAAGGAGAAGACACATATTTGAAAAAGGGATGGAGAAAAAGCGATGGATAATACTGTGCATTTGTCTGCTGTGGAATTGTTATGGTAAGTATCTAATTAAATATGTGTTGAAACAATATTATCATAAAGTAGGACATATTTACCCGTCATAAGTCGTCTTCGCCAATTTCATTTGATCGATTAAATTTCGATTAAATTTAAATATTTAAGAAGCTGCCGACTCCTTCGATTACAAATAAATGTTCACATGGCGATCACATTAGTTATTTTTCTTGAAAAATCTCAAGAAACAAAATAAATAATCAGTTCCTCATTTACTCAAAATATACGTTTAGGACAATATATTGCATTAAATTATTTGCGTTATGCTGATGCAAATGTTTTACTAAAGTGACTCAGGTGCAGAGTTAGTTCGCCTATACACAAATTTAAATATATATTAAAGTAGCTATCCCGCCAACAACAGCCAAATTTTACATCATGTGTACACCATTTCTTAACCCACTGAAGACGAGGTATTTATACAACCTACACATATTGAGAATTCAAACTACAGACAAAATATAAACGGCTTAACCAGACAGGCCAAACCCAAAATGGGAACGTCGAATTAAGAGTTACCAACTCATTATTCATTTTACGCATATTCAAGTACGGGTATTTTTAGAACCCGTGAATAAAAGTTTACATTTTATCTGCACACATACATTATTATATTAACTGATCTCCTGGATATAGTTTTGATACACGGTTTTGTAATGTACTTTTGCGGTAATTTGATGGCGGTTTAGTTTCCTTAAACATTTATTGTTTTTGTCCGAAGTAAAATATAATATTCAACCCATTTTCCCAATTCAGTGAGAGAACATGATACTTTAACTGAACAGAACTGTGGAGTAGTTTGTTCAAAGCAATTATTTAGAGCTGTAATATGTGTTATGCACAATGTATCGTTCACCATTAACAAATTTCACCATATCGAGAACATGAACAAATGAAAACGGAGTTCCATGGTGTTACACACATTACGGTAATGTGTTAAAAGTTGTGAGAGGGTTGAGTGTGATTAGTCTAACAACTGTAAAACACAACTAATGAGTATGATTAGCGGTGTCTAACAACTGTAAAACACAACTAAAAGCGTGTATTTAAATAACTTAAACTTAGCAATGCTAAACATTAAATTGGGTAGGTACTTCTTTTACTTACATCTTTCAATTTATAATTGAGTAGGAATTTGCAAGATTGAAGACAAAAGGTTGCCATAGTTAACTCTTAACACTTGGTCGGTGTTCTCCTTTAAATTAACATTGCGCCAAATAGTATAATGGGATGTGTATGCACGAGACAAGGCGATCGGGAAATCTGGTTAACACATGTTTAAGCTTCAACGGAAACGAAACGTCTAAGCTAGTGTATAATTTTGTTCTTCCAAACTACCCTAGTCAATATATTACATAGATAAGAGTTTGAAATGTATTTTAACTTTTATCTTAAACTGATCATCTCCTTAAAAGAGCGATGTCACGATAGTTTTGAGAAATAATGGGAAAAACAAACATTCCGTTATTAAGTTTTCTTCTAAAGTCAAGTCACTTCATTCAGTTATATCGGTTATTGATTATGGTATAGTATAGTCTTCGTAAACAAACGTAACTTGGTAAAATTTACTGATTTACACTTTGGAAGGTTTGTTTCGGGTTTAAAAATAATAAATCAATTCATTGTATAATGATAGCATTTATGCCAGGTTTTGTTTTCACTATCATAAATCAAAGACAGATTGATGCTTTCAAAATGCCAAAATAGATGTTATTTAAGCAAACTTATCGTAAATACCTCTTACAAACCCTAACTGAAGCGGTTAAATAGAGGATCTGACACTCGTTGTCATTTCATACAAAATTTTATTAAACTCGTCCAGGAATTTGTTATTAAGCGAGCCTCCTTATTAAACTCGTCCAGGAATTTGTTATTAAGTCCGGCGAGCTTAATAACAAATTCCTGGAGGAGTTTTATAAAATGTTGTATGAAATGACAACGAGTGTCAGATCCTTTTTATCAGATGAATTTTTAATTTTTGAAATTTTGAAATTTTGAATTTTGAAATTTGAATTTTAAATTTTGAAATTTTGGAATTTGGAATTTTGAATTTTGAAATGTTGAATTTGAAATTTTGAATTTTGAATATTCATGGAAATTGAATTTTTCATACTTATTTTTCACAGGTCAATATACAAAATCGCGTTTATCGGCCAAGTGTCCGCCATGCTTGTTTGTAAATACGCGGAGTGATATATAGGACGAGTGATTCGGTCGCCTTGTATTACTCATGGTTAATATAAGGAAATACGTAATGGGTAAATTATACGGAATACAAGCAGTTCCATGTGATGATACTAAATACTGTCAATTCTCGTGTGTTTATTTAAACTGAACAAATTGTATTCAAACTAGCTTTGTTTCATTGTCTCCATAATCTACATGATATAGTTTAACGGCTTAGTCTTCTGTGTATTCTAGCCGTAATCGTGTTGTGCGTGGGGTGAACAGTCTAACTTTGAAATAATGGATTATCGTAAGATTCAGTAGACATGTTAACTTATCCAATAAGGCCATCGTCGTAACCGCGTTTAGTATCTGAATCCCGGAACAGTATGTCATAGTCATTTTTCCATTTGTCCAACACTTTGTCTCTAACTAACCATTGGAATTCTTGTTTTGCTTTTATTCGATATGCCTATATTTCCTATTTTTCCTAAGTATTTAGGACTGTTACTATAGAGCAATGAATTTCCGAAACGTTTGTGTTCTTCCAACTTATATTTTTTCTTCTCTTTTCTATTGAATATATCAAAACGATTACGTTCTTTTTGGAATTCAAATTTAGCTTTACATGTTTCGCCTAATAATTTGCATTTTAACCACTTATTTTCTAAAAGACAGACGCGGTCCCAAAATTTGCAGTTCATCATTCCAGAACGTTTTTTTCTACACGTATGCTGTTTTCCATTAAACGCCTGTTTCACTTTAAGTTTTTAAGACATTTCTTTGCCTAGCAAATTAGAAAATTCATTATAAATTTATGCCTGATTAACATCAGATTCTACGTTCAAGTTGTCTTCTATACGTTCAATGGTTCTCATTATATGCACAAAAGATTGTTCAAAATTCATAAAAGATGATGGGATATCATTTAAAACAAATCGATTGGAATATAATGACACTGCAGTTCTGGACTCAAAACTACGGTCATCTTCAACACAAACATTTTTAAAACTGTTTTTCTTTTTTTCCTTCGTTTTTTCTCCATGACAGACCTTTTTTGTTTTTTGTTCAAAAGAGTCAATGGTTGAAAAAACAAAAAGGAACGAAACAAAAAAGAAATAAAAGAAAGAAGCAGAATGCGAATGTTGTGAACAACAGTTTTACAATAGGTACTCCTATTATCATAATGCATATTTAAAAAAAGTAGTTTTCCTTCTGCAATGGATGGTATGAAGTTTTGTAACACTTTGAATTATAGGTGTTGCATTGTACAGTAGCAATTAAGCCTTGTATGTTATGAACGTGTCGCATTTAAAGCCCATTGATAGTATATATAAATGAATAAGTTAAATAAGACACCTTTAATATAATATTAATGTCCGATTCGTCATCGTCTTTATAAATAAAACCCGGATAAATATGTTCTTATACATATAAGTAGATTTAAATCTAATTTACTGATTTTTTCTTTCTAAAATTCAGATCAGGAAACTTTACACTAATAAATAAAACATATACTCTTAAACCTTAATATAAATTTTAAAATAATTAGATGTTTGTAGACAAATAATGTTAGTGACAAGTCTGACCGGTATGAATCGGTATTATTCACATTACACCAGTTATGACATCAAACGAATAAACGTAATGGCTAACTAGTACAGAAGGGATTGTTTTATGTTATAAAACAAACTCAAGCATACACGCACACACTTTGGCAATTTAAATAATTGACTAAAATATAATCAATATCGTTTTCATTACAGCAGCCGTAGAATAATGAAACTGTATACTACGTGCTATGTGTATGTAGACCACGTGTATGTTATAATATATTGTGTGTAGCAAACTACCAGTCCTTGTAAAGAGCAACATAATCTCTAGTGTTATCTGGGTTGCATTGATTACGAGAATTGTTATAATATCAAGTTTCGCCATATACGTGAGAATCATGGCTCTTACGGTAATATGTACCGACCATAGAGCCATGATTCTGTGGGTTATACCGATAAGCTTCGACCCCGTACCGACCGCAATACGCACTTTTCCGGCGAGGTTTCTGAATACATCACGCAGTGTCTGCATATACAACCGCCGTATTTCAATAGATTAAACCTTCAACACGACACGTGCATACATAAAACTCACGCCAATCTAGGCGCTTTATATACGACCTTGCATTTGTCAGCAGACTTCTTTTTTTTGAATTTTTACTTTTCGACTTATGTCGCGCTATGTCGTCGATATTCTTCTGTTTGGTGAGTTGTATGCATGCACGTGTGGTATTTAATGAAACTAGCCCGTCAAATATCGTCAAAATCACGCTACAGAACCGTTTATACAAAACTTTGTCCAGGTGTTCAGGTCATATACTAATGTATATTTGCAAATTATAGATTTATTCACGGGTTCTTAAAATGTAAAACCATTTGTATTGTGTCTATCGAATTTGGATTCTAAATATACTTAAGTTATTTATATACATCTACGCCAGTAAGGTTAGTCGTTAGGTTTAGAAACGCTGTACATATGTAAGTTGTAAAATGTTCCTGTTGATGGTGGCGTAGGGACATCAAGGGTTAGTCTATTGAAATACGACAGTCGTTGCGTTTCATTGCGTTATGTCTTCAGACACCTCTCTTGGTCGATCCTGATACCTGCCTACTCTATAAAGAATCGCGTCGTAAATCTATGTTATGTAGACACCATAGGAGCTATCATGCATTTAGATGTAGTATCTCCCACTCCCATATTCCAGCACATTACCATGAATAGTAATACATATAAACTAATACATATATATACACACGGAGACCGTATTTGCGAACAAATTAAAGACAGACCACTTTCTGAGAAACCACAGCATGCGACGCTGTGATATCGTATAATAAAATAAACACATTAATTCCAATACTACAAAGAAAATGAAAAATATTCACGTACAGCAAATACATAAAATGGATCCAGTATATCTTTAAAATCCGATATACGAATACATTCAAAAAAATATTAGCAAGTGTTTCTCTAATCTGAATTGTCAAGTGTCCGTTTAATCAAATTTGTCAAGTGTCCCTTTACTCCGATTTCACTTAAAATCTTTCCTGGTTTATGAATTCAATATAGTCCTAATGTCCAAATAATCCAATAATCCAATGTCACTATAATAGCACAATAATTGTTTATCGTCTAACAAGATATTTTAATTCACAGCAGCCAATATTTTGTAAATTATCAATTAAAATAATGAACCAGATACTTCACTTTGACTATTAATACCGAAAACCCCTGCAAGTTTTAGTCAGCTTTATGTACCAGAACATTCTAGATTAAATAATGTTTTGTAACAATCTACACATCTCATTATTAAACAATATTTAAGAAATTACTAGAATATTATATAATCAAACAGTTCGTCATAAAAATACAACACAATCCAGCCATTTATATACGTGCTATTAATAAAAACAAATTGACAACCAGAATCAATAAACATTTACACTTATATATAGCATGTTATACATGAGAGCAATACTAGTTACAATGACTAATCACATAAAGAAAATACTTTCTAAGAAAAAAGAGACAGTGACAAACAAAGGTGCCGGATCACTAAGGAATACAGAACTTTCAAAATGCGGGATCAATGAGATGCACGTTCGCAAAGCAGAATGCTTTATAAGGAAACAATATTTATGATGAACGACGCACAAATTAAACGTATGTATCCAAATTTAGAGATGCAGATTATCAGTATAGGTTATAGTTTATATATTCGAGTTTTAAAAAACACGTTCAAAGGAGCCAATTTTCTGATGGCTTCCTTGTGTCTGCACGTGAACATTAGTGAAGCCAGCTGCAGTGTAGGAACACCCCTCTTAAGTGATAGCTGATTGAAACTGTCATTGGATATATTTTAAAAACACCTAGGGACGATGTCTGATCGGTCAACAACTAAGATTAAACGTGTGCAGGTGCTGTATAGGTCAAATTGGTAAATAAGATAAGATCATAATGTAAGCATTTACTTTGTTTATATTATTTTATTTAATATCTACCCAATCGGTCAGGCCTATATACCGATTATTTCTAAATTGGGCATTTAATGTTTTGTTATCATTAATATAGTGTCAACCGTATAGAATAGTTTTATATAAAGAAAAGAGCACTCTATATAATGATGAATGCACTCTACATAATGGCATACGCACTCTATATAATGAGGAAGGTACTTTATATAAAGTCGAATGCACCCTATATAACGATGGGAGTACTCTATATAAAGACATTAGCACCCTATATAATGATGGGAGTACTATATATAAAGACGAATGCACATTATATAATGATGTTAGTACTCTATATAAAGACATAAACACCCTATATAATGATGACAGTACTCTATATAAAGACGAATGCACCCTATAGAATGATGTTAGCACTCTATATAAAGACATAAACACCCTATATAATGATGATAGTACTCTATATAAAGACATAAGCACCCTATATAATGATGATAGGACTCTATATAAAGACATAAGAACCCTTTATATATAATGACGACAGTACTCTATAAAAAGACATAATCATCCTATATAATGATGAGAGTACTCTAAATAAAGACATAAGCACCCTATATAATGATGCTAGTACTCTATATAAAGACATAAGAACCATATATAATGACGATAGTACTCGATATAAAGACATAATCATCCTATATAATGATGAGAGTACTCTATATAAAGACGAATGCACCCTATGTAATGATGTTAGTACTCTATATAAAGACATAATCATCCTATATAATGATGAGCGTACACTATATAAAGACAAATGCATCATAGATAAGGAAGAAAGTACTCTATTAAAAGACGAATGCACCCTATACAATGATGTAAGTACTCTATATAAAGACGAATGTACCCTATATAGTGAAGTAAGTACTTTATATAAACACCTTAAACACCCCATATAATGATGAGAGTACTCTATATAAAGACAAAAATACCCAATATAATGATAAAATACCCTGTAAGACAGTCAGGACGTTCCATATATATGTATATATTTATTTTCACCGAGGTTAGTTGAACTATATCAATACAAGGACTAGTACTTGTTTATCCTCAATGAAGGTAGCGATAATATTGTTTTCGTCGCGTGTTAATATGCATTTACTGATTATCAGTGTTCGAAGCTATGCATTATACAATTATGATCGTTACGCACAATTATTAAAATAACGATAAAGTGCCGCAAAACTCCATTCATTCATATATTCAATCATTCAATCAATAGCTAACGCCAACTAGCGTTCTTAACCTAGCAGGCAGGGGACATTCTTAACAAGAACTATGATTGATTATCCTTACAAAGTCTTCAAACGAATAAATTGTCACGAACCTCTTCGATCCATACTTATAAAATTTTAAGTAGGAGTACAATTGATAAGAAGTTAACTACTTTATTATAAGTGCGTCATAATGAAGTTGTCATTAACATGCCTCTGAATGAGATACAATCTTGAACGACAAGTGCTGTCTATACATTGTGCATGTTGAGGTAACTTAAACTTGAAGATCCAATTGATAATATTTAAACGAGAAACCGTGTGCATGCTTTACATAAAGTACAGTATAATAGTGCTCGTCTATCCGAATACAGCAATCAATTAACTTGATCGTATCATATTACATGACAGTTGATTTGATAGTGCCCCCATAAATTACCATTACTTGTCAATATAATAGGCTTTTTAAGAGTGCCTGTTTATGCTTCTTCCTTGATCCGCATACACTGCACACATACCGTTTCCCAATCTCAGATATCATCTTACAATCTATACAATACAAATCGAAATAGTTTATATATTATAAACCCCCACACGTCTGTAGTTAAAACTCTTTGAAGGGTCATTCTGAATACTGCATGCTTGATAAACAAAACAGACAGGACTAATAGCGGTTAATGTATGTAATACTTGTAAAAATTCACTATAAGAAGACAGTTCAAATTAGATTGTCAACATATTTACACTTTTCAAACGAGGTGATTACAGTCAACATATGTTCACATTTCTTAAAACAATATTATACACAGTTATCAATTGTGGAACACTAATTGTCTTCATGTATACCTTATAATTTACACTCATAAAGTTACGCTTTGTTTGATGTGGGAAATCATAAACAATTGTATGGAAGTACAAAAGAACACCAGTAAGAAATATTGAAATTGTCATTTATTTAAGAAATGACGAACATATCAAATAGTAATAGCATTTATTTGTTACAATAAATGATATATATGTTTTCACATCCAAGGTGTGGGAACTTAAAACGTCAAAATTGCCAAATTAACAATTCTAGACTCAAAACTGTGTTATTTTAGTAAAACTTAATATGCAGTTTTAGCAATTCACTCTAAACACCTCAAAGGAGGATTTCAATGTAGATTTCTTTACAGAGTAAAGTACCCCTTGTCATAGAATATATGTTTATCTTTCGCACTGTAGGATATAGCTATCCCATCCATATTGTGCATGACTAGACTACACTTCATGTCATATAGCTATGACTGAAAATCTAAATGTATATTACATTGTGCATAGATGTACTACACTAGGCTAACAAACACACGTCATATACTAACTACATGTATGATTTAGCATATAGTATGACCTAAACTACTGGTTTGTGGGTATAGCTGTCCCATTTACATGTCATATAGCTACGACCAAAAACACTCGTTCAGCGCATGCGGGATATAGCTATCCATGGGCTACAGTTGTCCCATACAAATGTCATATACTAACGACCATGACATACAACACTTGATCTGTGTTGATTTCGTAGGAATGACAGTTCCCAGATAAAACATTTCTTTGAGACATTTATGCATGAACATTTAAAGATTCACTGAGAACCAAATCATGAGTGAATGACCAAGGGGAATTAACAATTCTAGACTCCTAACTATGTTATTTTAGTAAAATTATTATGCAGTGTTAACACACCACTATGAAATTCACTCGTAACACGTCAAAAGAGGATTTCAATGTACATTTCTTTACATTTACAGAGTAAAATACACTTGTCATAGAATATATGTTTATCTTTGGCACTGTAGGATATAGCTATCCAATCCATATTTTGCATGACTAGACTACACTTCATGTTTTATAGCTATGACTGAAAATCCAAATGTATATTTCATTGTGCATAGATGTAC
>JAWPHD010022964.1:0-23461 GCA_037043455.1 Cyrtodaria siliqua | reverse complement strand
ATGCGTAAGAACGGAATATGTATGTGTAAGAACGGAATATATATGTGTAAGAACGGAATATATATGCGTATGAACTATATATATGTGTAAGAACGGAATATATATGTGTAATAACGGAATATATATGTGTAATAACGGAATATATATGTGTAAGAAGTAAATATATATGGGTAAGAACTGAATATATATGTGTAAGAACTGAATATATATGTGTAAGAACTGAATATATATATGTGTAAGAACTGAATATATATGCATAAGAACTGAATATATATGCGTAAAACTAAATATATATGCGCAAGAACTGAACGTATATGTGTAAGAAATGAATATATATCCGTAAGAACTGAATATATATGCGTAAGAACGGAATATATATGTGTAAGAACGGAATATATATGTGTAAGAACGGAATATATATGCGTAAGAACGGAATATATATGTGTAAGAACGGAATATATATGTGTAAGAACGGAACATATATGTGTAAGAACGGAATATATACGTGTAAGAACGATATATATATGTGTAAGAACGGAATATATTTGTGTAAGAACTGAATATATATATGTAAGAACTGAATATATATTTGTAAGAACTGAATATATATGTGTAAGAACTGAATATATATTTGTAAGAACTGAATATATATGAGATAGAACTGAATATATATGTGTAAGAACGGAATATATATGTGTAAGAACGGAATATGTACGTGTAAGAACGGAATATGTATGTGTAAGAACGGAATATATATGTATATATGTGTAAGAAGGGAATATATGTGTAAGAACTGAATATATATGTGTAAGAAGTTAATATATATGAGTTAGAACTGAATATATATGCGTAAAAACGGAATATATATGAGTAACAACGGAATATATATGTGTCAGAACGGAATATATTTGTGTAAGAACTGAAAGTATATGTGTAAGAACTGAATATATATGTGTAAGAACTGAATATATATTTGTAAGAACTGTATATATATGTGTAAGAACTGAATATATATGAGTTAGAACTGAATATATATGTGTAACAACGGAATATATATGTGTAAAAACGGAATATGTACGTGTAAGAACGGAATATGTATGTGTAAGAACGGAATATATATGTATATATGTGTAAGAACGGAATATATGTGTAAGAAGTGAATATATATGTGTAAGAAGTGAATATATATGAGTTAGAACGGAATATATATGTGTAAGAATGGAATATATATGTGTAAGAACAGAACATATATGTGTAAGAACGGAATATATATGTCTAAGAAGTGAATATATATGTGTAAGAACTGAATATATATGTGTAAGAACTGAACATATATGTGTAAGAACTGAACATATATGCGTAATAACTGAACATATATGCGTAAGAACGGAATATGTATGTGTAAGAACGGAATATATATGTGTAAGAACGGAATATATATGCGTATGAACTAAATATATATGTGTAAGAACGGAATATATATGTGTAATAACGGAATATATATGTGTAATAACGGAATATATATGTGTAAGAAGTAAATATATATGGGTAAGAACTGAATATATATGTGTAAGAACTGAATATATATGTGTAAGAACTGAATATATATATGTGTAAGAACTGAATATATATGCATAAGAACTGAATATATATGCGTAAAACTAAATATATATGCGCAAGAACTGAACGTATATGTGTAAGAAATGAATATATATCCGTAAGAACTGAATATATATGCGTAAGAACGGAATATATATGTGTAAGAACGGAATATATATATGTAAGAACGGAATATATATGCGTAAGAACGGAATATATATGTGTAAGAACGGAATATATATGTGTAAGAACGGAACATATATGTGTAAGAACGGAATATATACGTGTAAGAACGGAATATATATGTGTAAGAACGGAATATATTTGTGTAAGAACTGAATATATATATGTAAGAACTGAATATATATTTGTAAGAACTGAATATATATGTGTAAGAACTGAATATATATTTGTAAGAACTGAATATATATGAGATAGAACTGAATATATATGTGTAAGAACGGAATATATATGTGTAAGAACGGAATATGTACGTGTAAGAACGGAATATGTATGTGTAAGAACGGAATATATATGTATATATGTGTAAGAACGGAATATATGTGTAAGAACTGAATATATATGTGTAAGAAGTTAATATATATGAGTTAGAACTGAATATATATGCGTAAAAACGGAATATATATGAGTAACAACGGAATATATATGTGTAAGAACGGAATATATTTGTGTAAGAACTGAAAGTATATGTGTAAGAACTGAATATATATGTGTAAGAACTGAATATATATTTGTAAGAACTGTATATATATGTGTAAGAACTGAATATATATGAGTTAGAACTGAATATATATGTGTAACAACGGAATATATATGTGTAAAAACGGAATATGTACGTGTAAGAACGGAATATGTATGTGTAAGAACGGAATATATATGTATATATGTGTAAGAACGGAATATATGTGTAAGAACTGAATATATATGTGTAAGAAGTGAATATATATGAGTTAGAACTGAATATATATGCGTAAAAACGGAATATATATGAGTAACAACGGAATATATATGTGTAAGAACGGAATATATTTGTGTAAGAACTGAAAGTATATGTGTAAGAACTGAATATATATGTGTAAGAACTGAATATATATTTGTAAGAACTGAATATATATGTGTAAGAACTGAATATATATGAGTTAGAACTGAATATATATGTGTAACAACGGTATATATATGTGTAAAAACGGAATATGTACGTGTAAGAACGGAATATGTATGTGTAAGAACGGAACATATATGTATATATGTGTAAGAACGGAATATATGTGTAAGAACTGAATATATATGTGTAAGAAGTGAATATATATCAGTTAGAACTGAATATATATGCGTAAAAATGGAAAATATATGAGTAACAACGGAATATATATGTGTAAGAACGGAATATGTACGTGTAAGAACGGAATATGTATGTGTAAGAACGGAATATATATGTGTATATATGTGTAAGAACGGAATATATGTGTAAGAACTGAATATATATGTGTAAGAAGTGAATATATATATGTGTAAGTACTGAATATATATGTGTAAGAACGGAATATATATGTGTAAGAACGGAATATATATGTGTAAGAACGAAATATGTACGTGTAAGAACGGAATATATATGCGTAAGAACTGAATATATATGCGTTAGAACTGAATATATAGGCGTAAGAACTGATTATATATCTGCAAGAACTGAATATATATGTGTCAGAACGGAATATATATGTGTAAGTAGTGAATATATATGTGTAAGAACTGAATATATATGAGTAAGAACGGAATATATATGTGTAAGAACGGAATATATATGTGTAAGAACTGAATATATAAGTGTAAGAACTGAATATATTTGTTAGAACTGAATATATATGTGTAAGAACTGAATATATATGCGTAAGAACTGAATATATATGCGTAAGAACTGAATATATATGCGTAAGAACTGAATATATATGCGTAAGAACTGAATATATATGCGTAAGAACGGAATATATATGCGTAAGAACTGAATATATTTGCGTAAGAACGGAATATATATGTGTAAGAACGGAATATATATGTGTAAGAACTGAATATATATGTGTAAGAACGGAATATATGTGTAAGATATATATTTGTAAGAACGGAATATATATGCGTAAGAACTGAATATATATGTGTAAGAACTGAATATATATGTGTAAGAACTGAATATATATGCGTAAGAACTGAATATATATGTGTAAGAACTGAATATATATGCGTAAGAACTGAATATATTAGTGTAAGAACGGAATATATATGTGTAAGAACAGAATATATATGTGTAAGAACGGAATATATATGTCTAAGAAGTGAATATATATGTGTAAGAACTGAATATATATGTGTAAGAACGGAATATATATGTGTAAGAATGGAATATATATGTGTAAGAACAGAATATATATGTGTAAGAACGGAATATATATGTCTAAGAAGTGAATATATATGTGTAAGAACTGAATATATATGTGTAAGAACTGAACATATATGTGTAAGAACTGAACATATATGCGTAATAACTGAACATATATGCGTAAGAACTGAATATATATGCGTCAGAACTGAATATATGCGAAAGAACTGAATATATATGCGTAAGAGCTGAATATATATGCGTAAGAACTGAACATATATGCGTAAGAACTGAATATATATGCGTAAGAACTGAACATATATGCGTAATAACTGAACATATATGAGTAAGAACTGAATATATATGCGTAAGAACTGAATATATATGCGTAAGAACGGAATATATATGTGTAAGAACGGAATATGTATGTGTAAGAACGGAATATATATTTGTAAGAACGGAATATATATGTGTAAGAACGGAATATATATGTGTAAGAATGGAATATATATGTGTAAGAACGGAATATATATGTGTAAGAACGGAATATGTATGTGTAAGAACGGAATATATATGTGTAAAGACGGAATATATATGTGTAAGAACTGAATATATATGCGTAAAAACGGAATATATATGTGTAAGAACGGAATATATGTGTAAGAATATATATGCGTAAGAACGGAATATATATGCGTAAGAACTGAATATATATGTGTAAGAAATGAATATATAACTGTAAGAACTGAATATATATGCGTAAGTACTGAATATATATGCGTAAAACTGAATATATATGGGAAAGAACGGAATATATATGCGTAAGACCGGAATATATGTGTAAGAATATATATGTGTAATAACGGAATAGATATGTGTAAGAACTGAATATATATGCGTAAGAACGGAATATATATGTGTAAGAACGGAATATATATGTGTAAGAACGGAATATGTACGTGTAAGAACGGAATATGTACGTGTAAGAACGGAATATATATGTGTATATATGTGGAAGAACTGAATATATATCTTTAAGAACTAAATATATATGTGTAAGAACGGAATATATATGTGTAAGAACGGAATATGTACGTGTAAGAACGGAATATATATGTGTAAGAAATGAACATATATGTGTAAGAAATGAATATATATGCGTAAGAACTGAATATAAATGCGTAAGAACTGAATATATATGCGTAAAAACTGAATATATATGTGTAAGAAGTGAATATATGTGTAAGAACTGAATATATATGTGTAAGAACGGAATATATATGTGTAATAACGGAATAAATATGTGTAACAACGGAATATATATGTGTAAGAACTGAATATATATGTGTAAGAACTGAATATATATGTGTAAGAACTGAATATATATGTGTAAGAACTGAATATATATGTGTAAGAACGGGATATATATGTGTAATAACGGAATAAATATGTGTAACAACGGAATATATATGTGTAAGTACTAAATATGTACGTGTAAGAACGGAATATATATGTGTAAGAACTGAACATATATGTGTAAGAAATGAATATATATGCGTAAGAACTGAATATAAATGCGTAAGAACTGAATATATATGCGTAAAAACTGAATATATATGTGTAAGAAGTGAATATATGTGTAAGAACTGAATATATATGTGTAAGAACGGAATATATATGTGTAATAGCGGAATAAATATGTGTAACAACAGAATATATATGTGTAAGAACTGAATATATATGCGTAAGAACTGAATATATATGTGTAAGAACTGAATATATATGTGTAAGAACTGAATATATATGCGTAAAAACGGAATATATATGTGTAAATACGGAATATATGTGTAAGAATATATATGTGTAAGAACGGAATATATATGCGTAAGAACTGAATATATATGTGTAAGAAATGAATATATAAGTGTAAGAACTGAATATATATGCGTAAGTACTGAAAATATATGTGTAAAACTGAATATATATGGGAAAGAACGGAATATATATGCGTAAGAACGGAATATATGTGTAAGAATATATATGTGTAATAACGGAATAGATATGAGTAAGAACTGAATATATATGCGTAAGAACGGAATATATATGTGTAAGAACGGAATATATATGTGTAAGAACGGAATATGTACGTGTAAGAATGGAATATGTACGTGTAAGAACGGAATATATATGTGTATATATGTGAAAGAACGGAATATATATCTTTAAGAACTGAATATATATGTGTAAGAACGGAATATATATGTGTAAGAACGGAAAATATATGTGTAAGAACGGAATATGTACGTGTAAGAACTGAACATATATGTGTAAGAACTGAATATATATGTGTAAGAACGGAATATATATGTGTAATAACGGAATAAATATGTGTAACTACGGAATATATATGTGTAAGAACTGAATATATATGTGTAAGAACTGAATATATATGTGTAAGAACTGAATATATATGTGTAAGAACTGAATATATATGCGTAAGAACTGAATATATATGCGTAAGAACGGAATATGTATGCGTAAGAACGGAATATATATGCGTAAGAACGGAATATATATGTGTAAGAACGGACTATACATGTGTAAGAACGGAATATATACGTGTAAGAACGGAATATATATGTGTAAGAACGGAATATATATGTGTAAGAACGGAATATATATATGTAAAAATGGAACATATGTGTAAGAACTGAATATATATGTGTAAGAACTGAATATATATGCGTAAGAACTATATATATATGTAAGAACTGAATATATATGTGTAAGAACTGAATATATATGCGTAAGAACGGAATATATATGTGTAAGAACGGAATATATATGTGTAAGAACGGAATATATATGTGTAAGAACGGAATAAATATGTGAAAGGACGGAATATAAATGTGTAAGAACTGAAAATATATGTGTAAGAACTGAATATATATGTGTAAGAACGGAATATATATGTGTAAGAACTGAATATATATGCGTAAGAACTGAATATATATGCATAAGAACTGAATATATATGTGTAAGAACTGAATATATATGTGTAAGAACTGAATATATATGCGTAAGAACGGAATATATATGTGTAAGAACGGAATATATATGTGTAAGAACGGAATATGTACGTGTAATAACGGAATATATATGTGTAAGAGCTGAATATATATGCGTAAGAACGAAATATATATGTGTATATACGTGGAAGATCGGAATATATATGTTTAAGAACTATATATGTGTGTAAGAAATGAATATATATGTGGAAGAACGGAATATATATGTGTTAGAACGGAATATATATGTGTAAGAACGGAATATGTACGTGTAAGAACGGAATATATATGTGTAAGAACGGAATATGTACGTGTAAGAACTGAATATATATGTGTAAGAACGGAATATATATGTGTAAGAAGTGAATATATATGTGTAACAACGGAATATATGTGTAAGAACGGAATATGTACGTGTAAGAACGGAATATAAATGTGTAAGAACTGAACATATATGTGTAAGAACTGAATATATATGCATAGGAACGGAATATATATTTGTAGTAACTGAATATATATGCGTAAAACTGAATATATATGCGTAAGAACTAAACATATATGTGTAAGAAATGAATGTATATGGGTAAGAACTGAATATATATGCGTAAGAACGGAATATATATGTGTAAGAACGGAATATATATTCGTAAGAACTGAATATATGTGAGTAAGAACGGAAAATATATGTGTAAGAACGGAATATATATGTGTAAGAACGGAATACATACGTGTAAAAACTGAATATATATTTGTAAGAACTGAATATATATGTGTAAGAACGGAATATATATGTGTAAGAACGGAATATGTACGTGTAAGAATGCAATATATAGGTGTTAGACATGAACATATATGTGTAAGAAATGAATATATATGCGTAAGAACTAAATATATATGCGTAAGAACTGAATATATATGTGTAAGAACTGAATATATATGTGTAAGAACTGAATATATATGCGTAAGAACGGAATATATATGTGTAAGAACGGAAAATATATGTGTAAGAACGGAATATATATGTGTAAGAACGGAATATGTACGTGTAAGAACGGAATATATATGTGTAAGAACGGAATATATATGTGTAAGGACGGAATATATATGTGTCAGAACTGAATATATATGTGTAAGAACTGAATATATATGTGTAAGAACTGAATATATATGTGTAAGAACTGAATATATATGCGTAAGAACTGAATATATATGCTTAAGAACTGAATATATATGCGTAAGAACGGAATATATATGCGTAAGAACTGAATATATATGCGTAAGAACGGAATATATATGCGTAAAAATGAATTCATATGGGAAATAACGGAATATATATGCATAAGAACGGAATATATGTGTAAGAACGGAATATATATGTGTAAGAACGGAATATACATGTGTAAGAACGGAATATATATGTGTAAGAACGGAATATACATGTGTAAGAACGTAATATATACGTGTTAGAACGGAATATATATGTGTAAGAACAGAATATACATGTGTAAGAACGGAATATATATGTGTAAAAACGGAATATATATGTGTAAGAACTGAATATATATGTGTAAGAACGGAATATATATGCGTAAGAACATAATATATATGTAAGAACGGAATATATATGTGTAAGAACGGAATATATATGTGTAAGAACGGGATATATACGTGTAATAACGGATTATATATGTGTAAGAACGGAATATATATGTGTAAGAACTGAATATATATGCGTAAGAACTGAATATATATGCGTAAGAACGGAATATGTATGCGTAAGAACGGAATATATATGCGTAAGAACGGAATATATATGTGTAAGAACTGAATATATATGTGTAAGAACGGAATATAAGTGTAAGAATATATATGTGTAAGAACGGAATATATATGCGTAAGAACTGAATATATATGTGTAAGAACTGAATATATATGCGTAAGAACTGAATATATATGCGTAAGAACGGAATATATATGCGTAAGAACTGAATATATATGCGTAAGAACGGAATATATATGCGTAAAAATGAATATATATGGGAAAGAACGGAATATATATGCATAAGAACGGAATATATGTGTAAGAACGGAATATATATGTGTAAGAACGGAATATACATGTGTAAGAACGGAATATATATGTGTAAGAACGGAATATACATGTGTAAGAACGTAATATATACGTGTTAGAACGGAATATATATGTGTAAGAACAGAATATACATGTGTAAGAACGGAATATATATGTGTAAAAACGGAATATATATGTGTAAGAACTGAATATATATGCGTAAGAACTGGATATATGTGTAAGAACTGAATATATATGTGTAAGAACTGAATATATATGCGTAACAACGGAATGTATATGTGTAAGAACGGAATATATATGTGTAAGAACGGAATATATACGTGTAATAACGGATTATATATGTGTAAGAACGGAATATATATGTGTAAGAACGGAATATATATGTGTAAGAACTGAATATATATGTGTAAGAACTGAATATATATGTGTAAGAACTGAATATATATGTGTAAGAACTGAATATATAAGCGTAAGAACTGAATATATATGCGTAAGAACTGAATATATATGTGTAAGAACGGAATATATATGTGTAAGAACGGAATATATATGTGTAAGAACGGAATATATATGTGTCAGAACGGAACATATATGTGTAAGAACGGAATATATACGTGTAAGAACGGAATATATATGTGTAAGAACGGAATATATTTGTGTAAGAACTGAATATATATATGTAAGAACTGAATATATATTTGTAAGAACTGAATATATATGTGTAAGAACTGAATATATATTTGTAAGAACTGAATATATATGTGTAAGAACTTAATATATATTTGTAAGAACTGAATATATATGAGATAGAACTGAATATATATGTGTAAGAACGGAATATATATGTGTAAGAACGGAATATGTACGTGTAAGAACGGAATATGTATGTGTAAGAACGGAATATATATGTATATATGTGTAAGAACGGAATATATGTGTAAGAACTGAATATATATGTGTAAGAAGTTAATATATATGAGTTAGAACTGAATATATATGCGTAAAAACGGAATATATATGAGTAACAACGGAATATATATGTGTAAGAACGGAATATATTTGTGTAAGAACTGAAAGTATATGTGTAAGAACTGAATATATATGTGTAAGAACTGAATATATATTTGTAAGAACTGTATATATATGTGTAAGAACTGAATATATATGAGTTAGAACTGAATATATATGTGTAACAACGGAATATATATGTGTAAAAACGGAATATGTACGTGTAAGAACGGAATATGTATGTGTAAGAACGGAATATATATGTATATATGTGTAAGAACGGAATATATGTGTAAGAACTGAATATATATGTGTAAGAAGTGAATATATATGAGTTAGAACTGAATATATATGCGTAAAAACGGAATATATATGAGTAACAACGGAATATATATGTGTAAGAACGGAATATATTTGTGTAAGAACTGAAAGTTTATGTGTAAGAACTGAATATATATGTGTAAGAACTGAATATATATTTGTAAGAACTCAATATATATGTGTAAGAACTGAATATATATGAGTTAGAACTGAATATATATGTGTAACAACGGAATATATATGTGTAAAAACGGAATATGTACGTGTAAGAACGGAATATGTATGTGTAAGAACGGAATATATATGTATATATGTGTAAGAAAGGAATATATGTGTAAGAACTGAATATATATGTGTAAGAAGTGAATATATATCAGTTAGAACTGAATATATATGCGTAAAAATGGAATATATATGAGTAACAACGGAATATATATGTGTAAGAACGGAATATGTACGTGTAAGAACGGAATATGTATGTGTAAGAACGGAATATATATGTGTATATATGTGTAAGAACGGAATATATGTGTAAGAACTGAATATATATGTGTAAGAAGTGAATATATATATGTGTAAGAACTGAATATATATGTGTAAGAAGTGAATATATATCAGTTAGAACTGAATATATATGCGTAAAAATGGAATATATATGAGTAACAACGGAATATATATGTGTAAGAACGGAATATGTACGTGTAAGAACGGAATATGTATGTGTAAGAACGGAATATATATGTGTATATATGTGTAAGAACGGAATATATGTGTAAGAACTGAATATATATGTGTAAGAAGTGAATATATATATGTGTAAGTACTGAATATATATGTGTAAGAACGGAATATATATGTGTAAGAACGGAATATATATGTGTAAGAACGAAATATGTACGTGTAAGAACGGAATATATATGCGTAAGAACTGAATATATATGCGTTAGAACTGAATATATAGGCGTAAGAACTGATTATATATCTGCAAGAACTGAATATATATGTGTCAGAACGGAATATATATGTGTAAGTAGTGAATATATATGTGTAAGAACTGAATATATATGAGTAAGAACGGAATATATATGTGTAAGAACGGAATATATATGTGTAAGAACTGAATATATATGTGTAAGAACTGAATATATTTGTTAGAACTGAATATATATGTGTAAGAACTGAATATATATGCGTAAGAACTGAATATATATGCGTAAGAACTGAATATATATGCGTAAGAACTGAATATATATGCGTAAGAACTGAATATATATGCGTAAGAACGGAATATATATGCGTAAGAACTGAATATATTTGCGTAAGAACGGAATATATATGTGTAAGAACGGAATTTATATGTGTAAGAGCTGAATATATATGTGTAAGAACGGAATATATGTGTAAGATATATATTTGTAAGAACGGAATATATATGCGTAAGAACTGAATATATATGTGTAAGAACTGAATATATATGTGTAAGAACTGAATATATATGCATAAGAACTGAATATATATGTGTAAGAACTGAATATATATGCGTAAGAACTGAATATATTAGCGTAAGAACGGAATATATATGTGTAAGAACAGAATATATATGTGTAAGAACGGAATATATATGTCTAAGAAGTGAATATATATGTGTAAGAACTGAATATATATGTGTAAGAACGGAATATATATGTGTAAGAATGGAATATATATGTGTAAGAACAGAATATATATGTGTAAGAACGGAATATATATGTCTAAGAAGTGAATATATATGTGTAAGAACTGAATATATATGTGTAAGAACTGAACATATACGTGTAAGAACGGAATATATATGTGTAAGAACGGAATATATATGTGTATATATGTGGAAGAACGGAATATATATGCGTAATAACTGAATATATATGCGTAAGAACTAAATATATATGTGTAAGAACTGAATATATATGCATAAAAACTGAATATACATTCGTAAGAACGGAATATATAAGCCTAAGAACGGAATATATATGTGTAAGAACGGAATATATATGTGTAAGAACGGAATATATGTGTGTAAGAAATTAGTATATATGTGTAAGAAGTGAATAGAAGTGAATATATATGTGTAAGAACGGAATATATATGTGTAATATCGGAATATATATGTGTAAGAACGGAAGATATATGTGTAAGAACGGAATATATATGTGTAAGAACTGAATAGACATGTGTAAGAACTGAATATATATGTGTAGGAACTGAATATATATGGGTAAGAACGGAGTATATATGTGTAAGAACGGAATATATATGTGTAAGAAAGGAATATGTGCGTGTAATAACGGAAAATATATGTGTAAGTACTGAATATATATGTGTATATATGTGTAAGAACTGAATATATATGTGTAAGAACTGAATATATATGTGTAAGAAATGAATATATATGTGTAATAACTGAATATATATGTGTAAGAACGGAATATATATGTGTAAGTACGGAATATGTAAGTGTAAGAACGGAATATATATGTGTAAGAACTGAACATATATGTGTAAGAACTGAATATATATGCGTAAGAACTGAATATATATGCGTAAGAACTGAATATATATGCGTAATAACTGAATATATATCTGTAAGAACTGAATATATATGTGTAAGAACTGAATATATATGCGTAAGAACTGAATATATATGCGTAAGAACTGAATATATATGCGTAAGAACGGAATATATATAGGTTAGAACGGAATATATATGCGTAAAGAACGAAATATATATGTGTAAGAACGGAATATATATGTGTAAGAACTGAATATATATGTGTAAGAACGGAATATAAGTGTAAGAATATATATGTGTAAAAACGGAATATATATGTGTAAGAACTGAATATATATGTGTAAGAACGGAATATATGTGTAAGAATATATATGTGTAAAAACGGAATATATATGCGTAAGAACTTGATATATGTGTAAGAACTGAATATATATGTGTAAGAACTGAATATATATGCGTAACAACGGAATGTATATGCGTAAAACTGAATATATATGCGAAAAGAACGGAATATATATGCGTAAGAACGGAATATATATGTGTAAGAACGGAATATATATGTGTAAGAACGGAATATATACGTGTAATAACGGATTATATATGTGTAAGAACGGAATATATATGTGTAAGAACGGAATATATATGTGTAAGAACTGAATATATCATGTGTAAGAACTGAATATATATGTGTAAGAACTGAATATATAAGCGTAAGAACTGAATATATATGTGTAAGAACTGAAATATATATGCGTTAGAACGGAATTTATATGTGTAAGAACGGAATATATATGTGTAAGATCGGAATATGCAACGTGTAAGAACGGAATATATATGTGTAAGAACGGAATATAATATGTGAAGAACGGAATATATATGTTTAAGAACTGAAATAAATATAGTGTACAGCAAAGAATATATGTCGTAGAACGAACTAATATATGTGTAAGATCGGAACAAATAATACTCGCATTCCAAACACAATCACTCAACCTACAAAGCTAATAATAAGTAATGCTATCTACTCTACTACAACACATAACTAAACCAAACCACAACACAACTAAACCCACCACAAAACCTAACTACACCAATATACAAACACCTAAACCACAAAATCAGTCTAACAACAAAAAAATCGATCTTCCACAAACTATATCCGCTATCTAACAACATACTCAATTCGAATCTACACTATCATAACCGATCTACACAACTATAACCCGTTCTACCACTATAAATCGATCTAACGCATATATATTCAGTTCTTACACATATATATCAGTTCATACGCTTATATATTCAGTTCTTAACACATATATATTCAGTTCTTCACACAAATATATCTCAGTTCTCTACCTACACAAATATAATACCGCTTCCCTAACACCATATAAATCCGATCTTACACCATATATAATCGTTATTACACGTATATATTCCGTACTTACACATATATATCCGTTCATACACATAAATATTCCGTTCTTACGCATATCATATTCCCGTTCTTTCGCATATATATTCAGTTTTACGCATATACACTTCCGTTGTTACGCCTATATATCAGTTCTTACACATATATATCAGTTCTTACACATATATCAAGTTCATACGCATATATATTCCCGTTTTTACACCATAAATATTCTAACACATATACTTCCGTCTAACACACCAATACTATCTCAGATCTTAACATAAATAATCCGTTTTAACATATACTATCTTACACATATAATCCGTTCTTAACACATAACTATTCAGTACTTACACATATATATACCGTTCTAACAATATAACTACGATCCTTACCGCATATATATACCGTTCTAACCTATAAATATACCGCTCTCTCACGCACTCCTACTCATCCAGTTATCCGCATATATATTCAGTACTTACGCATATATATTCAGTTCTTACACATATACTATTCACGTTCTTACAGATATATATTCAGTTATTACGCATATATACTTCAGTTCTTACGCATATATATACAGTTCTTACGCATATATATTCAGTTCATACACAATATGATCAGTTCATCCCACACAAATATATTCCGTTCATCTCACACTAACAAAACTCCCGTCCCTCTACACACTATATATTCCGTTCTACACATATATATTCAGTTATTACACAATATATCAATTCTCTACACATATATATTCAGTTCTTACACCATATATAATCAGTTCTTACACCATATATAACAATATATTCAGTAACTACACATATATTTACCGTTATACACGCACATATTCCTATCTTACACATATATATTCCGTTCCTTACCACATATATACCTCGTTCTTACCCATATATATACCAGTTCCTACACCTATATATCAGTTCTTACACATGTCTATACAGTTCCTTACACATATATATCCGATCTCTACACCATATATCTTCCGTTCTTCAACATATAATAATTCCGATATTACACATATATATTCCGTTCATACACATATATATTCACTTCTTACACATATATACTAATTTCTTACAACCCATATATTCCGTTCTTACACATATATAATCCGTTCCTTACACATATATATTCCGTTCTTAGGCTTATATATTCCGTTCTTACGACTGTATATTCAGTTTATATGCATATATATTCACGTTCTTACACATATATATTAGTTCTTACGCATATATAATCAGTTATTACGCATATATATTCGTTCTTTCCACTATATAACATAAATATTCCGATCTTACACATAATATTCCGTTCTTACACGAATATGTTCAGTTCTTACACATATATATTCAGTTCTTACACAAAATATATACACTCTCTAGACATATATATTCCGTTCTACACTATATATTCTGTTCATACACATATACTATTCCATTCTTAACCACTATATAATCCGTTCTCTACACACTATATATTCAGTACTTACACAACTATAATCACTTCTTATACCATATATATCGTTCTTCACCACATATATATTCTGTTCTTACACATATATAATCCGTTCTTACGCTAATATAATCAGCTATCTAACGCATATAAATACAGTTCCTTACACATACTAATATTCAGTTCATACTGCATAATATAATCAGTTCTCTACCAACACTCACTACTACTTCACGCTCACTCACACACAACTATACTTCCAGCTCTCAACTACGCAAAAAAATCCGGTACTTCCAAATATAATCATACCAACTAAATACCTAACTACACATACTATAATCAGCCTCTCTACACATACTAAATTCCGTTCCACACATATATATTCCGTTACTTACGCAAATATATACCAGTTCTTACGCATATAATCCGTCTACGCATATAAATTCAGTCTAACGCATATATATTCAGTTCCTTACGCATATATAATCAGCTTCATACTATAAACAGTTCTACCAAACTAACAGCTTCTTCACAATATATCAGATCCAAAACAACATAACTACAGACCTACACACTACTAACTACAGTCTCATACACATATATACTTCCGTTCTCTACACAAATATAATCCGTTCTAACTCATATATAAACCGTTCATACACAATATATTCACTACTTACACATATAAACGTTCAGACACATATAAATTCAGTTCATGCAGACTATATAAACCAGTCTCTTAACGCTCACTATATACAGATCTAACGCAAAAATATACAGTTCTTACGCATATATATTCCGTTCATACACGTACATATTTCGTTCTTACACATATATATTCCGTTCTACACATATATATTCCGTTCTTACAACCTATATAATCAGTACTTACCACATATATACTATTCACTTCATACCACTATATAATCAGTTCCTTACACATATACTTCCGTTCTTACACATATACTCACAATACCTATAATCGTTCATACCACATACATATTCCGTCTCTACACGTACATATTCCGTTCTTACACATATATATTCGATGTTACTCATATAATACCCATTTTTACGCATATATAATCAGTTCTAATGATATAAATCACTTCTTACACACTATATAAATCAGTTCTTACACATATATATATTCACTTCTTACACATATATATTCAGTTCTTACACATCATAATCCGTTCTTACCACATATATACCACACTATATATTCCGTTCTTACACATACATATACCCGTTCCTTACACGCTACATATTCCGTTCATACACAAAAATACTCCGTAGTTACTCATAAATATACCATTTTACGCCATAAAAATACAGTTTCTAACTGATATATATACACTTCATACACATATATATTCAGTTCTTACACATATATTCCTTTCTAACACATATATACCAAATATATTCCGTTCTTACACATACATATACCGTTCCTTACACGTACATATTCCGATTTTACACATATATATTCCGTTGTTACACATATATATTCAGTTCTAACTCACTATATACTACAGTTCATACACATATATAATGAGTTCTACCACAATATACATACATACTTACCCACTATATATCACGATCTTACACATACAACCTATCAGTTCTTACACCCAATATATACCGTTCTACACATATATATACGCTTGTTACTCATAACTAATCCGTTTTTACGCACTATATATTCAGCTTCTCAACTCAAATATAATCACTTCTACACAATACTATATTCAGTACTTACCACATATAATCCGTTATACACATATATACATATATATTCCGTTCTTACAATACATATTCGTACTAACCACGTACATATTCCGTTTCTTACCATATATATTCCGTTGTTACACAATATATATCAGTTCTAACTCATATATATTCAGTTCTTACACATATATATACAGTTCTTACAAATATATATTCAGTTCTATACACATATATATACAGTTCTACACATATACTATCAGATCTTACACAAATATATTCCGTTCTTACACATATATAATCCGTTGATACACTCATATATATCCGTTATACGCATATATAATCAGTTCTAACTCATACATATCTAACATCCTAACACATATATAATCAGTTCATACCACATAATACCGTTACACACTAATAACACATAAATACCGTTACAACCCTACCCAAAACTGTACATACGTAACAATCCGTTCTCTACACATATATATTCCGTTCTTACACATACTACTTCAGTTCTATCACATATAATTCAGTTCTTACAAATATATATTAAGTTCTTACACATATATATTCAGTTCTTACACAATATATATACAGTTCTTACACATATATATTCAGTTCTTACCCAAATATATATTCAGTTCTAAAATAAATATTCAGTTCTTACACAAATATAATCCGTTCTTAACAACATACTATAATCCGTTCTTACACGTATATATTCCGTTCTTACACATATATGTTCCGTTCTGACACATATATATTCCGTTCTTACACATACTATATTCCGTTCTTACACATATATATTCCGTTCTTACACATATATATTCAGTTCTTACGCATATATCATTCAGTTCTTACGCTTATATATTCAGTTCTTACACATATAATCTCAGTTCTTACACATATATAATCAGTTCATACACATATATATCTCAGTATCTTACACATATATATTCCGTTCTTACACATATATATTCCGTTCTTAACACATATATAATCCGTTATTACACGTATATATTCCGTTCTTACACATATATATCCGTTCATACACATATACATTCCGTTGTTACGCATATAATATTCAGTTCTTACACAAATAATTCAGTTCTTACACAAATATCCAGTTCTTACGCATAATATATTCAGTTCTTACACATATATATTCCGTTTTTACACACTATACTATTCCGTTCTCTACACATGTATATTCTGTTCTTACCACACTATATATTCCGTTCTAACACGTATATATTACGTTCTTACACATGTATATTCCGTTCTTACACATATAATATTCGTTCTTACACATGTATATTCCGTTCTTACACATATATATCCGTTCTTACACATATATTCCGTCTCCTCTACTGCACTATACTATTCCGTTCTTTCCCAATATATATCAATTTTTACGCATATATATTCCGTTCTTACGCAATATATATTCAGTTCTTACGCATATATATTCGTTCTTACGCATATATATTCAGTTCCTTACGCTATATAATCAGTTCTTACACATATATAATCAGTTCTTACGCATATATATTCCGTTACTTACACATATATATTTTACACTTATATTCCGTTCTTAACCATATATATTCAGTTCTTACACACTATATAATCCGTTCTTACGCATACTATCATTCCGATCTTACGCATACATATTCCGTTTCTTACGCATATATATCAGTTCTTACGCATATATATTCAGTACTACACATATAAACTTCCGTTCATACACATAAAAACTCCGTTATTACACGTAATATCCGTTCTTACACATATATACTTCCGTTCTTACACATATATATTCCGTTCTTACATACTATAATAAGTTCCCTCTACGCATATATATTCACGTTCTTACACATATAATATTCAGTTCTTACACATATATATTCCCGTTTTTACACATATATATTCCGTTCTTACACATGTATATTCAGTTCTTACACATATATATTCCGTTCTAACACGTATATATTACGTTCTTACACATGTATATTCCGTTCATACACATATATATTCCGTTCTTACACCATGTATATTCCGTTCTTACACATATATATACCGTTCTTACACATATATTCCGTTCTTATGCCTATATAATCCGTTATTTCCATATGAATTCATTTTTACGCATATATATTCCGTTCTCTACGCATATAATATTCAGTTCTTACGCATATATATTCCGTTCTTACGCATATATATTCAGTTCTTAAGCATATATAATCAGTTCTTACGCATATATATTCAGTTCATACACAATATAATCAGTTCTTACACATATATATTCAGTTCTTACACACTATATATTCAGTTCTGACACATATATATTCCGTCCCTCTACACATATATATTCCGTTCTTACACATCAATATATTCCGTTCTTACACGTACATATTCCGTTCTCTACACCATATATATTCCGTTCTTACACATATATTTTCCGTTCTTACACATATATATTCCGTTCTTACGCATATATAATTCAGTTCTTACACATATATAACTTCAGTTCTACACATATATATACAGTTCTTACGCATATATATTAGTTCTTACGCTATATATTCATTTCTTACACATATATGTTCATGACTAACACCTATATATTGCATTCTAACACGTACATATTCCGTTCTTACACATATATATTCCGTTCTATACACATATATATCAGTTCCTTACCAAATATATACAGTTTATACACGTATGTATTCCGTTCTTACACATATATATTCCGTTCTTACACATATATTTTCCGTTCCTAACTCCACATATATTCCAGTTCTTACCGAATATATATTCCGTTCTTACACATATATATTCCGTTCTTACGCATATATATTCAGTTCTTACCCATATACATTCATTTCTTACACATATATGTTTAGTTCTAACGCATATATATTCAGTTTTACGCATATATAATCAGTTACTACAAATATAAATCCGTTCCTATGCATATATATTCAGTTCTTACACATATATGTTCAGTTCTTACACATTTATATTCCGTTCTTACACGTACCATATTCCGTTCTTACACATATATTCCGTTGTTACACATATATACTTCACTTCACACACAAACTACTATCCGTTCTTACAACATATATATTCAGTTCTTACACGTACATAATCCGTCTCCTTACCAACAATATATTCCGTTCTTACACGTACATATTCCGTTCTTACACATATAAATACCGTTCTAACACAATATATATTCCGTTCTTCCACATATATATTCATTTCTTACACACATATATAGATCTTAAAACATATACTATTCCGATCCTTCACGTATATACACCATATATATTCGTTCTTACGCATAATAATATTCAGCTCTTACACAATAATCACTATTCGTTAATTACACGTACATATTCCGTTCTTACACATATATATCCGTTCTTACACCAATATAATCCGTTCTTACGCATATATATTCAGTTCTTACACAAATAATATTCAGTTCTTACACAATATATTCATTTCTTATGCATATATATTCAGTTCTTACGCATATAAATACAGTACTTACACATATATATTCCGTTCTTACACATATATATTCAGTTCTTACACATATATTTTCAGTTCTTACACATTTATATTCCCGTCCCTTTCACATATTTATACCGTTCTTACACATATATATTCCGTTACTTAACCCATATATACTCCGTTCTTACACATATATATTCCGTTCTTACGCATATATATTCAGTTCTTACACCAATATAAATTCAGTTCTTACCTATATATACTAGTTCTTACGCATATATAATCAGTTCTTACACATATAAATCAGTTCCTACACATAAGATACCATTTTTACATACTATATATTCCGTTCTTACACATATATCATCCGTACTTACACATATATATTCCGTTCCTTACACGTATATATCCGTTCTTACACATGTATAGTCCGTTCTTACACACTCAATATATCTCCGTTCTTACGCATATATATTCCGTTCTTACGCATAATATTCCGTTCTTACGCATATATAATCCGTTCTTACGCAATATATATACAGTTCTTACACACTATATATTCAGTATCTCTACACCAATAATATTCCGTCTCTTACACCCATATAAATTCAGTTCTACACAACAATATATTCCGTATTTACACATATATATCCGTATCTACACATATAACATCTAATCCTACAACATAATATTCACGTTCTTACACCTAAATATCGTCTACTACACAACTAACTACTACCAATATCCGTTACACCATATAAACTCCATCTTACACATATAACATTCAACCTATAATCCGTTAAACCAAATACACACATATATATACGTTCATACCACGTACAAATACCATTCCTTACACGTACATATTCCGTTCTTACACATATATATTCCGATCATACAATCTATATTCCGTACTACGCATATCATATTCAGATCATTACTCATACTCCTATTCCGTTATTACACAAAAATCATACACATACTATCCGTTCTTACGCATATATATTCCGTTCTTTCCCAAACTATATTCAGTTTTACACATATATTTTCAGTACTTCACGCATATATATTCAGTTCTTACCACTTCATATAATCATCTTCCTACACATATATATTCAGTTCTTACGCATCATATATTCCGATCATAACACATATATATTCTTACACATATATATCCGTATTTACACACTATATATTCCGTTTTTACGCCATATATATTCAGTTCTTACACATATATATTCAGTTCTTACACCATATATATTCAGTTCTTACGCATATATAATCAGTTCTTACACATATATAATCAGTTGTTACACATATTTAATCCGCTATTACACATATATATTCCCGTCTCTACACATATAATATTCAGTTCATACACATATATTCACTTCTTACACATAATATACAGTTATTTACGCATATATACTTCAGTTCTTACGCAATTATATTCAGTTCTTACGCATATATATACATTCTCTTACACATACTATGTTCAGTTCTTACACATATATAATCCGATCTTACACGTACATATATAGTACCTTACACATATATATACCGTTGTTAACACTATTTATTCCGTTATTACACAATATATATCCCGTTCTTACACAATACTATATTCAGTTCTTACAACATATATATACAGTTCTTACACATATATATTCAGTTCCTTACACATATATATACAGTCTCTAACACATATATATTCGTTGTTACACCATATTTATTCCGTTATTACACATATATATCCGTTCTAACACATATATATTCAGTTCTTACACATATATTCACTTCTTACACATATATATTCAGTTTTTACGCATATATATTCAGTTCTTACGCATTTATATTCAGTTCTTACGCATATATATTCATTTCTTACACCATATATGTTCATTCTCTCTACACACTATATACTTCCTCCGTTCTCTACCACGTACATATTCCGTTCTTACACATATATATTCCGTTCTTACACATATATATTTAGTTCTTAAAGATATATATTCAGTTCTTCCACATATATACACATATATATTCCCGTTCTTACACGTACACTATTCCGTTCTTACACGTACATATTCCGTTCTTACACACTATATATTCCGTTCTTACACATATATATTCCGTTCCTTACGCATATATATTCAGTTCTTACACAATATCTATACCGTTATTACACATATATATTCTTACACATATATTCGGTCTTACGCATATATATTCCGTTCTTTCCCCATATATATTCAGTTTTACGCATATATATTCAGTA